>VZTI01002675.1:163225-215172 GCA_013397865.1 Struthidea cinerea
AAAAGAAAAAAGAAAAGAAAAGAAAAGAAAAGAAAAGAAAAGAAAAGAAAAGAAAAGAAAAGAAAAGAAAAGAAAAGAAAAGAAAAGAAAAGAAAAAAGAAAAGAAAAGGGAAAAGGAAAAGGAAAAGGAAAAGAAAAAAGAAAAGATTTTATTTCAAAGATTTTTTGACATAGTTTTGTTTTTTGCCAGATACAGATACACAACAGTGTGCATCCTAAGATCGCTGATATATTTGTGATTCTCATTAGGATCCAAATACAGAAAAGAAACAAATTCTTGGTATTGGAATTGGATATCACGTGTTCTTTGACTAGATTATCTGTTTCAATAGTTGCAGGCACATAAAATACCACTTTTCTCTCTATATATATATTGTGAGACAAACAGATCCAACCTGTCTCTCAAGACGTGTTTAAACTCATTTAGGTTCATGTTTATTCTAAAATTTTCCTGGATCTTAACTTCATTTGCTACCTTTGTATTCTGAAAAATATGTGCTCAAGGCAAAAAGTGCCTCTTTCCTGCAAAGTAGTCTGTAAGCATGGGATAGGTAGACAGGCATTTGAGTTCAATTTAGATCCTCTAAGGCAGCTTGACAAATGTGTTGTGTGAATGAAATGTATGCTGTAAAAACTGTTTGGCTTCAGAGACACTGAGCCTCTGACCTTCACCTTCCAAGACTAAAGTGTAGAATAGCCAGAAGGACTTGACCCTTCAACAGCACCATGAATCTGTGTAGTGTAGAACTGTATGAAAATGAAGCAAGAATAAAAAATAAGTCAGATACTTCCATCTCAATAATTTCTCATTGATGATAAACGAAACAGACAAAAGGAAACAAAAATGGAATCAAAAGCAGTAAAAGTTTTAATTTATATGGATTAGGTTATTCTGGGAACAAAGATGAAATTGATCTATGAGGAAGTATATGGTTTACAGTGGAATTCCATTCTCAGTTCTTTGTGAACCTAAGAAAGAAAATATTTTCATCTCTAATTAACTCTATTCACAGTAAATTTTGCATAAAATCATTCTAGTATATAAAAAAAATTAAAAAGAAATCTCAAAATTTCTTCTCACTGCCATTTTCTGTTTGTCTTCATATGCAATAAACCAGTAGACCAGCAGTAGCTTCTCTTTATTCACATAGAAGAGCACAGCGGGAAATAGCTCACATGACAGAAATAAAGGTGTTCAGTTCTCTAGATGAGCACATACACGAGCTCATTAGCAAGTGATATTCTTGGATGCTGTGGTACTTTCTGTTCCCAAGTTTTTTCCTGGTATTTAGTGGTTGTGTGTTCTTCTGGGAAAGAAATGTCTTCATATGTGCTAGCTTCAAAAAGCAGATCGTGATTATCTGACATTTATGGATGGCAGAGGGAGGACAGCATAGAGAAGACCTCTTGACATCAAAAAGAGTGATGAGACTAATACAACAGTTTTTGTCTACTCTCCTTGCCTCAAATGACAAACACATAATCTTATAGCTGATCAATAAAGCCCATCTTTCATTCAAGAGCAAAGATTGAGGCTCAGATTTATACTTTGAGAACATGTCTTAATTAGTTTACCATCAGCTTTCTTCTGTGTAATTCAATATAAATAAAGAAAGGCAAAGGCTACAAACAGTCATTCAGGGCAATTGTCACTAGTAAAAAGACATAGTGAGAAATTAAAATGTGCAAACTGTTAGAAATAGAAACCTATAAAACTTTCATGATGTATATAAAAAGTGGACTGGGTTTTATCAGGTTGCAGGTACAGTATACTACATTATGTCAAATAAAATCGACATCTTGTGAAAAACACACAAGCCTTTTTAAAAAAAGAAAATGAGAGCAACTCTGGATTATTATACACCAAGGACTGTTATGCTGTGAGAAATTTCTACTGAAAGTACAAGGTCTATAAAGATTTGACTTCATTTGTTAGTACAATTGATAGTGAGTTATCAAAGGAAACTGAAGAGAAAAGACTAGGGGGCTACAAGACATGTCTTCGAAATCCTAAGAGATATATTTCTTTTATGTTTAACTCATCTTAATGTCAGTAGGAGTTATTTGCACAAGTAGAAAGAAAAAACACCTCTGTATGCAAACAGTCATTTCAGATGAGAAACAAAAAAAAAAAAAAAAAGGAAAAGAATAAAAACCAGATTATTTAAATTTTAGAGAGCACTTCAAAAAGGATTGTACAGACCATGAATCAGAACGTCTGTGAAATTCTGATCAACATAAACAGAGATGACAGTAATTCCCTGTGCACTGACAGAAATCTAATCATTACTGTAACCAAAATACATCTGTTTCCATTCAAACAATAGTGCCATTAAATGCATACAATAAATTTTAGAAACTGTATCACTTTTATTCTTAACCCTTCTCTGTTCAGAGGTGAAATCTACATTTCTTCAAGTTGTTTTTTGAGTAGAAATTGTTCAGTTTTAAGGTATGTATTCTCAGGATCATAAGAATAATAATTAAGTTAGCTCCAAAAGAGTTTTTAATTCTGTAAGAGTGTTTAATTGTATTTCTGTCAATAAAGGAGATAAAAAAACCCAAGCAAACAGGTAAGCAGAGAAGGATTCTAACTCAGTTTAATTAGGGAGATATTATTTAACCCTAAATTTGACAAGCCATTTTAAAGTTTCAAATAAATCTTAATATTTTTAGAAACACTTAGAAACGTTTGTAATTCTGGATTCTAGTTCTTTCCTCCTGAATATCAAGCTTTTTTATTTTTTTTTTTAAATCTTCCATTTGGTTTTTCAGCAGTGTGTACAGAGATTTAGTTTGCTGTTGTATTTCCTTAAGGGTTTATATGGTATTCCTTCTTTCTCATTAAAAACAGATAGTTTTGCTTACATGAGAGAAGGACAGGCTACAGGAAACACACAAACAATAATTTTCATTGCAAAATATTCCCTGGAGACCTCTGTATTATGTTGTACAGGAAAGGATATAAGAGAAAATAGATACTTTGAAGATAATGCAATGTGATTTGGGAAATATTTCTACTCTAGCAGCAACAGCAGAAAATTTTTGATTTTACACTTTTAGACGAGTTGAAAGATGCTTTCAGATTGAATGATGTCATTTCCTTCTTCTGAGTAATGGCTTCTCCAGCCCACCATGAAACAGTAAGACTTTTTTGCCATCAAAACCAGTAGTCAGGGTTTCTCATACAGAAGTATCCAGAAGACCCTTTTACTCAGCCATAACAAACGATTACTGTGCTTAAATAATATCAGTCCCTGGACATTTTTTCTTCTTTCCAAGTCTGCTTTGTTGCCTGTTATTTGCATTAATTTCTTTCAAAAAAAACACTTCCTCATACATTTTTGTTCTTGCCTTACTTTCCAGTAATTTTCTTAGCTGTCCAGAAATTGTAAATGATACATCATTTTGAATCTTTGAACTGATACGAAAATAAGGGTAGAGTCTATTTTTTTCCAAAGAGCAATAATTTTGGGACCTACTTTAATGTCTTTTAAAAATTTCTTTGTTTTATTTTTTCCCCTCTTGTTGTAAGACAAGAAGAATCTACTACTGTGGGCTAGAAACTCCTTAGCCCTATAAAATTCCAAAATGTGCACATGGAACAATGATGTGAAATAAATGCAAAGAGATTAGTGGTGTTAATTTTGGCTATTCCAGAACTAAAATTACTCATCAGAGTTATTGTCATGTTGTTCAAAAATATAAACATAAGTGTTAATTGGAAAAAATACTAACCCTCCTCTTAAAAAATGCTATAAGCTTTTGCTAATCATATCAAGAAGGAAATTGAAGGTAATTTTAAAAATATATACCATAAAAATATTGTAGTGAAAACCTTGTAGATTAATGGAAATCAGACTTTGTCCATAACATCTCAAGGACCATGATCCTTACATTATACTTTGTTCTTTGATCAAATAACAGAGATGCATTATGTATTAAGTAAAATAATATTTGAAAACATACTTTCAACGAGATTAAAAGGTCATTTATGTTCCTATTCCGCTTATGAACTATCACTCTTCAGTCTCTTGTTTCATTTGTATAGAAATATAGTTCCCTTCAATATGTCCTTATGGTTAAGTTAAAATTTTCTGTAAAATTTCTTTCATCAAGTAGTACATACAGATCAACATGAAACCTTATAGAAGCTAAGGTTCCTGGTAACCGAGATTTCATGAAAGGGTGAGGTTGATAGCATGTTCCATAAACTACTCTGGAAAACACGCCATAGCATGGAGATGTATCTTTCATCTTGTGCTATGCAAAACAACAGATACAGGAAATGAAATTTTTCCATAAGACCATAATTTATATCCTGATTTTTGGTTGGGTTTTTATTTGCTTGTTTTTTGCTTGTTTTCCAAGTGTAAAACTTTCCTTCAATGACATTTAACTGGAAATAGATTTTAATCTAGAGTATGCCTGTACAAAAGCTGTTTTGGCCAAGATTTTTCTTTCCATAAATTTCAGACCTGTAAATTCTTACTCATATTAATTTAAGACTTTTTAATTATCTTACTTTTGAACTGATGTGATTTATATGGAGTTTGATGGCACTCATTGCGCTGGGGAATACTTTGTTTGCGCACAGTAAATATACTTCTGATGAAAATGAAATTTCAAGGTAAATAAATATCTCCTATGGATCATTACAGACATTATTAAAAGTATGTGCCAAAGTGATAAATAGCATTACAAGCTAATTTTATTTTAAGGAAAAAAAAGCTAATTTGTAAGTGTACCAACAAGCAGAAGAAAAAAAAATAGATCAGAAATTTCTTTCACCATTCTGTGCAAAACCACCAAACTTGAATACTAAAAAACAGTCTGATAAAAAGAAGTAAGTAAAGGCATGCTGAGCAGTTGGATTAATATAGAAATCTCCAAGCGTGGGAGAGCTATCTAAAACAAATAATCTTCTTGCTTTGCAAGCTGCTTTTACATATAAAAATAATATAGCAAGTAGGAAATATTTCAAACAGTTTATCCTCTTTATATGTAATGATCCCTAAGAGCAATTCTGCTTGCCTCAGACCTTTCTTTATAAAAGAAGTATTTTATTACCTTTTCTGGAAAAAAAACATTGAGAGCTGTTCTCTGCTAGGTTATGCAGATTATTCGAAATCTAGGAGAATATTCTTTTTTCTGTATTCTGCTCATCATCAATGTGAAGAACTATAAATGGACCATAGGACTTAAACTGAAAGCAGTGGGAATTATATTTTTGTGTATTAAATTCCCTGTTATGACTTAGAGCTCAAAATTATGTTGCAAAGAAATACAAAAGGATTTTCCTAGTAAAGGTAACACAGTAAGGAAAAAAGGAGAAAAAGAGCTGAAGAAAACATACTGTTGAGAGCTCTTCACTAAAGAATGCTAGAGGACACACAGGTCCCTTTTTCCCATTGTCTCTCCACTCCTAATTCAAGATCACCTTTCATAAAATGTTTGGAGTTTTGTACAGTCAGCTAAGCTCTGCTTCACCTAGTGAGTTTCATAACAATTGATAGCGAACCTAAGAGATCAGGATGATCTATAGCAGATTTAGCATAATGGCTAAAATCTTGTTTCCAGTGATGGTTTCCAGTGATGGCCACTGGGTGCAGAAGTGTATCGTTTCCTAGCTATTTGTATCAGTGTGTTAACATTTAAAGTTAAACTAATATTATTTAAAACCTGCTTAGTGTGCTTCTGTGTTTAAAAGAGCAGCAAGTCTCTGGCCCCACAGTCATGCCCCTCTCACAATTTTGCACTCTTCCCTATGGCAAATGACCAACTAGTTCCTGGAATCTATGCTGCACAGAGGATGTGCCAAGGAAAGGAGATCAATTAATTAGGTTTCTTAACTTCTTGGCCTGAATGTAAAGACTCAGGTGATAAGAGGTAATAAAGAGTAGAAGTTTCCTGGAAATAGTAGGAATGGTTTTAAACCTCCTTTTGCAAAAAAGAGGTTTGGTCCTGTGTGCTATGTTTTTGGAATAAATTCATTGAATGTTCTGATATTTAGGAAGGTGAGAATGGCCTTCCCATATATTACTAATTATTAATACCTATATATTAATAAAAACAGTAGCACGAGTATTTTCTTATCTATAAAGTTTGTGTTATCTAAGGTCTGGGAAGGTCTGTCCACCTGCCCTGCCTTCTAATCTCTTTCTTATTCTCTCTCTCTCTCTTACTGAATCTTTCATGAGATATGTATGTTACCCCATGCATTTTCTAGGTCTGTTTGACTGTCATATTCACACCTAATAAGAAATTCAGCTGAAAATATTCATAAACTTTCATAGTGTAGAGGAAGATATCCAGATATTTCTATATGCTCAGAAGTTTAAGCAGCAAATTGATTTTTTTTCTGTCTGTTTGGTGTTTGCCAAAGCTGGCAGTCAAGCATGCACACTGCCACTCACTCACTGTCCTTCTGCCAGTGGGACGAGGGAGAAAACAGCAAGAACAAGAGCATAAAAATTCATCAGGGAAATCACTGACTTGCTTGGAAAATTTAACCTACTTCATTGCCAGTTAGCATAGACATTTAATTACTGATGGGATATATAGAAACAAAGCAGAAAAATATTTAAACACTCAGGGAAAATATATTTTCTTCCCATTTCCGATTCACTCCAGACACCTCTCCTTCCCTATTACCGTAATTTTAGCCCGGCTCTGTGGGTTCCCGCAAGCCCCCAGAACCTGGGGCCTATTCGGTAATACAGTCAGGTGGCAAAGAGGCAGGAAGGAGACTCGCTTATCATCCTGCTGGATGGTTTATTCCATGCTGTACAGCCGAACTCCAAAGCAAATCTGAAACCCGATCACGAGGGCCCTCGTTTTATCCAGGGCCAGGGGGAAATGTGGGATTAGGGAATGGGGACCAATGGGAGAATGCCAGGGGAGTGACGAGGCTTACAGCCAAGCGGGAGATTCAAACCGGGACAGACCATACCAAGGAACAAAGCATCCCAGGGGGTGCTTCTGGTCGCCCCTAACCAAAGGCATCACCAACCCCCACACTTCCCCCTTTCAAATTTCCACTCCCTTGTCGTCAATGCAGGTTAAGCTCACTCCCCTTGGTGAGGCAATGGGCTGAGGACGAGATTGGGATCAGGCTGCAGTGATTCCTTTCTCCTGTTCCTTATCCTTTTCTCTTTTCTCTCTCTGCTCATGCCTTCTGTTTCCTCTAGGATGTGGGCCTATCCATGGGCCACAGTTCCTTCAGGAAGCATGATTCAGCATGTGCTGATCTACAGGGCACAAGTCACTTCAAGGGTTTGCCTGTGGTAGCGTGTTTATTCGCTATCTGCAGTTCCTTCAGGGGTGTTATCAGCTCTACCATGGAGCAATTCTTTGTGCTATGGTACCCTGTTCTATTTCCTTTTGGTGTTTAACCTCCTTAAATATGTTTTTGCAGGTGCCACCAACTCCATGGCAGGCTCAGATGTGTCCTTCAGTAACTCCCTTGGAGGTGGCAGAACAGGCTGTGTCTGGCATAGGGCTGCTCCCGGCCTCTTCTCTCAGGTGTCACCTGTGCAAAGCCCACCTCACTGCCAAAACCATGGATTTATACCAACCACCATCTGTTCACTTAAAGGCTTTAAGAGTGTGATTTGCAAGCTCATGAAAGCTCTGATATTACTGTGAATGTTCTGTTACCCTCTTTATCCAGAATGATAAAGGTGAAAAGGAATGATGAAAAGGAATATGACTACTTTGCATTGCACGTGGAGTCAAACCGAGTTATGAACTCACATAAGTCCCATGGTGTACCAGAGTAGAGGAAAATATCAAAAGAAAATTGAACTCTAAAGAAGATGGAAGAGAGAAAGGTCTGCTTGGGAGGAGCATACAGACACTGCCAGAGCATGCAAGGCTGGAGCTAAGGAAGTGAAACTCAGCTGGAACTGAAAATGGGAAGGATTGTGAAGTGCAAAAACAAGTGCTTCTGTAAGTACATTGTCAGCCAAGGAGGAATGAGGAGAATGTGGGCTGCAACTTGATGTGTTAGAGTACTGGGGGGAAAGAAGAAAGGGCTTTGGAAAAGTTGAGGTATTACAATGTCTTTTTTGTCTGTTTTCAATGATAATATTTGTCTTTGGGCATCCCAGGCCCAAAAGACATCTTTAAATAACATCTGTATGAACAAGTCATTACCCATAGCACAGGAAGCTTAAATTTGGGAACCTTTTAAGATAAGTGGACATACAGGTGTCCATGGGACCAAATAACTGTATCCAGAGCTGCTGAAGAAGCTGACTGGTGACAGTGTGAGACCACTTTCTATCATCTTTACAAGTCATGATGGTCAGAGGAATTACTGAAAGACAAATGTAATGTTCATCTTTAATCAGGGTAAGAAGGAGAGTCTGGGTAACTACAGATCAGCCATTTCCTGGGAAGATCACGCAGCATTTCCAAGTATATGAAGGACCAGAAGGTGATCTGGAACAGCCAGCAAGGGTTTACAAACGGCAAGTGATACCCTGTTAAACTGATTGCCTTCTGCAGTGAGACTAATCTCTGCGTGGACAACGAGCAGTGGCTGCCATATACATAACTTTAGAGATTAAAGGTTTTTAACCTTTTTAACACAGTTCCCTTATGGTCTACCAAAAACTGGAGAGGTATGGACTCGAGTGGCCAGTGATGTGGATGGAAAATTTACTTGACAGTTGGGCTCGAAGGGAAGTGATTGGTGGTGAAAATCATCCAGCTGGCAGGCCATTACGAGCGGTATGCCTCAGAGATCAATACAGAGGACTGTTTTACGTCTTCAACAACGACCTGCGTGTGGGGATGCAGTACAATATCAGCAAGTTTGCAGAGAACACCAGTGGAAGCACTGAGGTCTGCTATTCAGAAGAACCTCTACATACAGGAGGAATGGGCAACAGGTATCTCAGAAAGTTCAGTAAAGAAAAATACAAAGTTTTACATCTGAGACACAATACTTCCATGCAAGAAAATAAGTTGAAGGACAACTCAATAGAAATAAGCTTTCTAGAAAAGGATTTGGAGTCTAGATAAGCAACATGTTGAACTTGAGTCAGCTGGATGATCTTGCAGCAAAAAAAAGGCCAGTTACCTATTGGACTGTACTGTATCAAACTGGAGCAAAAGGTTTGTACTGTATCATGAGAGTACAGTCAGCAGGTAAAGGGTGAAGATTCTCCCCTTCTATGTGGCACTTGTTAGGTAATATCTACCATCTTAGGTAATATCTGCAGTATTGTGCCTAGTGTACAGAACTTCAGTACAAGACAGGAATAAACTCAAGAAAGTTCAGCCAGTGTTGACCAAGATGACTATGGGGCTGAAGGGGAGAGATTGAGAGAATAATATCCTTGAAAGGAAAAGTTTAGGGGGAAAATATTATTCCTTTCTTCATACACCCGTTGGGTAGTTGTAGAAAATATGAAGCCAGACTGTTTATAGACACTCATGTCGGAAAGACAAGACTCATTGGATAGAAGCTAGAACATAAGGAATTCCAACCAAATATTTTTAAAAAATCAAAGAAGTGGCATGAGGTGGTCAAACACTTCAAGAGTTTTCCCAGGAAAGTTATTGAATCTCCATCCTAGGAATTATTCAAAACTGAGCAGAGAAACTCTAGCTGTCCAACAACAAGAAAGAGAATGCAAAAAAGTACCTTCAGAGATCTCTTCTGATTTGCATGATGTTATGATTACATCTTTCACAGCATTTTACTTCAAATCTTAGAAAGAGTGCAAGAGCTTGAGATTCTGCTATTACATAAGTGGAGATCCCTGCTGCAATGTTTTATTAATTTCTGTAAGTTGTTGATTTGGTTGTTTTTTTTCTCCTGGTTGAATCAATTAAAATATTTTAGAATTACATATCTAGGGATAATAAAATAAGAGTAGTTTATAATTCAGGTCAAAGGAAATAGTTTCTACGAAAAGCCACAGTAAACTCTGTTTCTTTGTATCGTAACATTTGATATATGTGGGGGAATGTGTTAGCGTTATAGATACAGCTAAATTTGTTCAAACACCACCATTTATTTATTTTCTCTATGCAACTGTAGGGAATGCAAATCCATATAAACAGCTATTGGTTGTTCAGTTCTACTGGTTACAATCCCTACACCTCTCACTCTGGTCCTGATTGATTTTCCTCCATGGGTCACAATGAGGGAAAGTAAGCCAGTGAAGTCATAATGCACAGGCTGTTATGGGTCAGTGGTAAGGCTTTGTTTAGAAAACTATAGAAAGATTGTTGCAGTGTCTCTCTTTTATCAGTTTATTTCATTATAGAAACTAAGTAGATCTGTCATCTGTATGGTACTGTCAAGATTTCTGTTGGAATACAAAAAATAAAGCAGCCTTTTTTTCTCTGTTAGAAAACTTTGTCCAAGAGCAGCAGTGGCTCTAACAGACATTTTGCTGAGGATTTTAGGATATATACTGACTAGAAAAACACTGACTGACACTACTGACATAGAAAAATGTAATGCTCCCACCTTATTATCCATGTATTTTTTCAAATCCTGCTGGTGCCATTTCATTTGTGTCTCATTTAAATTTGAGCCAACTGTATTTATTCCCTATTCTTGTCACTCTTGTGCAAAGTGACATCAGAGTAAAACTATTTTACATATCTCTTGAGAGGAACACAAAGCAGGGTGTTCTCAGTATGCATTACATCCACCCTATTTCATGACTTCTCTCAATAATCTGGGAGGAAGACCCAGAATGATCAATCTTTGTCATCTCTAAAGTGCTGTTTCGATTATACTGCATTAGCTTCTACCCCTTCCAAAACATCTGAAGGAGAGTAAGAAAACAAGCAAATGAAAGTGTACATATGTTTTGAAGTTCACGTGATGGTGGCAGCTAACACTTAAAAACACTATTACAAAAGTATGCTATTATTGCTGCATTGTTATAATGATGTAGTAAAAATAATACCTACTACGCATACTAGAGTACTTTGTGATCATAGAAACCTATTATAGCTTTTGGCCTGGACATTTTACATAGACTGCAGTCTTTCCAATTAAGGTTTTAGAATTATTAGGTCAAAAAACATCGAAAAGATCTATAATTATAATTATGGTATTTTTATACGAGTGATCAATATAGGCTGATTCTTGATTAATTTTATACAAACAGCAGACCACAACAGTTTATATAAACACAGTTTTAGAAGACTGTATCAATTAAAAAAAAAAAGGTCTGAAACAGAAATTTTCATGATAGTAAAATTTCTTGTCTTGCTCCATAGGAAACCACTAATGTGTCTTTGGGTACAGATTTAGGTCAAAATCTGGGTCATTTTAAATTGCTACAAAGCTCCCACAAATAACCATGGAGCCAAGATATCACTCACAGTCTTAAAAATTTTTATGCTTTAAGTTAGAGAGAAGATGTAAATCTTATGTAACTTGTAGACCTTTTTATTATTTTTGAGGTTCAACATTGCTATCAGAAAAATGACAAAAACATTTACCTAATAATCTTGAAGTTTTAATTTCCCCTTCTTTGCTCAGCTGTAACAGAAGTAAATAAGATTTAGTGTGCTTGGTGCTTAACCAGTGTCAAACCACGACACCCACACACATCATTATCAATTATTACCATAGAGAATTAAAATAAATTGAAATGCAAAAATCTGATATTTGAAGTAGATCTTTAGCTCAATTAGATCAGTAGCTATGTACCTTAGCCCAAAGATATACGGATTTACATCCCTATGCTTGGAAGTGTTAGGCAAACATTATATTTTCTAAAGAAGAAATGTTTCCTAGAAATGCAAGCCTCTCTGCTTTCTCTTTGGATTCATAAGCTACTTCTGAAGAATCATACTGAGGTTACCAGGAGCCTTAATAGTCAGATGTGAAGAAATGGCCTCAAAGGTAGGTCATTGATCAAATGCTCTTCATTCTTCAACTTATGCTGAAGGTGACATTTTATCATCTATTCCAAACATCGTGTTCATGAAAGAGAACAAACAATGTTGTTGGATAACTTTGAAACAAAATCCTCAAAACAAATTATGTATCTATTGAGACCCATCTTCTACTCTCCGAAGGTTAAATTCTTGCTGTTATGATTGTGGTTAGTAGAGTCCGTCCAATTAAATAATCAAATATAATAAAAATGTCTTTTTTTTTAACTTAAAAAAATTTGTATTCATGGTACAATCAGTAGCAATCCTATTGTTTTGCTTTGTCTTGTTTTGCTTTGTTTCCACTGACATATATGTGATCCTATTTTCAGTGTAGCATTATTATACATACATAATTGTTCCTCTCAGGAAGCCATTTTTATAATATTAGCACCACAAATCTAAGTGAATTTGTTGTAGCTAGAGGAAGTAGAGACAGAGGAGATGGTGTGTGTTTATACCTTGTCCCTCTAATATTGTCACATTTTCTGGGGAAAAAAAAGGAGAAATCTGAGCCTCTCTGATTACTTCAGTTCTAACTTGCCAGCTGCATCTGGTCTGTCCCGATTTAGTAAACACATGTTGAGCCAATTCTAGAAAATTCCAGATCTGCTACTCCAAATCTTCATTTGAGAGTTCTTGATATATACTTACCCTCATCTGTCAAGTTCAGATTTCTCCTTTTCTTGGTTGGTTTTATGTCATCAGGTTCCTAGTCAAGGTTATGTCAGTTTATGTTAAGACTTCTCAGAAATGTGGGAAATAATAATATATATAAAAAGGAAGTAAGGATTTTTCTCAGCTTTGGTCCCCACACAGAAATAAAACATTTGTAATGTGCATGTGTTTCTTTAATTATTTAAAAAATATTTCTATTATATACATTTGTAAATAAAATTTCACTTGATGTTTACAGCAGTAAAGCTTTTGAGAAGGTGCCTGAACATCTTGGAAATGATTAATCTTGAAATTCAGATGTGTAAGTGTTCCGATATGAATTAGAGGGTAATTTGAGCTAATAGAGAGGCAAGACAATTCAGTTGTCTAACATAGGCTAATTTCTCCAGTGTTATTTAAGGTGTCTTAGGATCTCCTGCTTGTGTTCCAGCAGCCACACGTTCTCCACTGGCCCTGTATTTTACCTACCAGCCCTGTTTGGATGACTTTACTATGTTAAGACCTCTCAAATGAAATTTGTATAGGTAACTGCACTGATAAATAGAATTGCAAATATAGTCAGTAATGCTTGTTTTATGAGTCAGTTAACTAAATGTAAGTGTCCCTTTCAGAAGATTAATAGCTCCTTGGTCTCAGCTTACTGACTAGATTTGATCCAGATACCCACACAATGGTAATTTTCTTTATAGTAGTTTGTATGGGGCTGTGTTTTGGTTCTGGGATGAAAGCAGGATTGGTAGACACACAGGTGCTTTACTTTTTTCTGAGCAGTGTTTATACAACATCAAGCCTTTCTGCCTCTCTCTCCACCCCACCGGTGAGGAGGTTGGGGATACACGAGACGTTAGGAGGGAACACAGCCAGGACAGCTGACCCCAACTGACCAAAGTGATATTTCAGACCATATGGTGTCATGCTCAGGGTGTAAATCTGGGGAAAGAAGGAAAAGATAGAACATTCACAGCAATGATGTTTGTCTTCCCAAGTAATCTTTAAGAGTGATGGGGCCCTGCTTTCCTGGAGATGGCTGAACACCTGCCTACCCATAGGAAGTGGTGAATGAATTCCTTGTTTTGCTTTGCTTGTGTACACAGCTTTTCTTT
Source organism: Struthidea cinerea (assembly GCA_013397865.1). Lineage (NCBI taxonomy): Eukaryota > Metazoa > Chordata > Aves > Passeriformes > Corcoracidae > Struthidea > Struthidea cinerea. The sequence continues at coordinate 176,923 of VZTI01002675.1, forward strand.
ACCTATTAAACTGCCTTGACCTCTACCCGTAAGTTTTCTCAATTTTACTCTGATTCTTTGCCCCATCCCAAAAGCAAGAGGCAGTGAGGACCTGAGCAGCCTACTGGTGTAAAACAACACATTCTTCTGAATTTTTTTCAGTTCTGTAGATTGTAACACCAATAATTTAAAGTTTTGTTCATACATCATATATCGTGCATCTCTAATATTCTTATCATCTCTCTTTGAAGCCTGTGTGAGCTGGTCTATACCATTACTAAAGTGACATTAGGTCTCACATTAAAATTTATCTCAAAGTCGGATCTTCAAAGATATCCAGGACCTTGGCATCACTGTAATTTTTTGGGGTTTAGAGTTTTGGGTTTTTTACTCTATATGTTTCTATACATTTTGAATATCCAGTTTTGACCTTTTGAATATCCTGGTTTGACCAGTAGTTTTTACCAGGAATCTGTGAAGACTGGTGGACTGGTAGGTATTTAAGTCTGTATTAGAGTTTGGTTTTGACCACGCAAAGGGACTTTCCATCCTGTTTTTCTGGCAGTAGTAAAGTAAAGCTAGCTTAAGAAGTGTAAGGGTGTAAGGATAGACACCGATGGTTTAAAAGGCAACACAAGTTTATTTAAATTACAGAAAGTAGTGCCGTGTGTGCACTGGATATAGAACAGGGAAAAAATAGCTTTCATGATGAAATATCTCGGTTTCACTTTTTTTCTTCCCCCCCTAGAAAGAAGGAAATCTGTAATTATTGCAGGAGGTTTGGGCACTTCTTTCACCTTCACAGCCCTCTATTCCTGCTGTCATTACTGTCTAGGGCTCTCATTTCTCAAAACCAGAGATATTTCAGAAATGAACAAAGTATTGTATTTTAATCTGAAGTGCTTCCATGCTGAAATACTGGGTAATATAACAGAATTTCTATACTATTTTGTACTGAACCAAGTACCTGTTTCACATTTTAAAGGAGCCAAAGTGTTGAAGAGTGTATATCTATACTAGTAGCTTAAGGAATTAATGTTCTGCCTCTTAAATCCTTTTTTGACACCGCCTTTTTCTATTTAACTTTTTGTACTAATCTGTGCTGTGCTGTGGAACTTAATTTTCTGATATCACATCCCTCATAGATCAAATGATGGCTGTATGGTTCAAACAGCAGAGAAAAAGAAGGAAAGAAGGAAAGAGAAAGGAAGAAAGGAAGAAAGGAAGAAAGGAAGAAAGGAAGAAAGGAAGAGAGAAAGAAAAAAGAAAAGCAAAGCAAAGCAAAGCAAAGCAAAGCAAAGCAAAGCAAAGAAAAGAAAAGAAAAGAAAAGAAAAGAATCTATCTTTTCCCTGCATTAGGGCTTTCAACTCTTTCCTGATAACTAATATTAAAAAAAAAAGGAAAAAAAAATAATAAAATTAAAAGAGAGTAATGTCTTGGTTCCACATGTATGTGTGAAAAAGTAATTAAATTCTGGCTGAAATAACACTATTACTTAGATTTTTTGTTCCTTTAGTAGAATATAATATGAATAAAAGTATATTTCTATTTGTCATGCATTTTGACAACTTGTTGTCCTAGTATTTTGAATTTTCATTTCTTCCCAACCATGGGACAGTTATCATTCACATACTTTTTAACCAGGCTTTAATTTTTACACAAAATAATACCATTTTATTTTATCTCCCTGCCTTCTTCCTTAATTTCTTTCTATGTTGAAATCTTTTTTTTAGTAACTTTCTAGGATATCCAGTTCCTCTGAATTAGGACTGATCTGTGTCACTTCTCAATGTGCTGCTCCCAGGGGTCTGGGGTGCTGGTAACAGGGGAGTCTCTCCCCACGGTCTCTTATGGTAGGGCATGGAACAGGACCTGTTCCGCACTCCAGCACTGAGCAGGGCAGCTTGGGGGTACCAGGGCAGCCCCAGTTCCAGGCATTGGGCACCTCCACGGGAATGGGCAGAGCCGAGGGTGGGATTGGCAGGCTGGCCCTTCTGCGGCATCACAGGGGCAGGGGTTGATGGCTCAGGTTGTTGACATGTGATCCTGAGCCATGGACAGTTTGGGAAAAGACCCAAAGGACACTTAACAGGGACAGTAAAGATGATAATGACCCCAGGGCCCTGACACAGCTTATAAATTAGTCTCAAACAATAAGCAATTTCCACCCTCCCTTTCCCTCTGCAACTGCATTCTCTGTCATTTAAATATATCGAAGAAACCTCAAAAAAATTTAACAGGAGCCCCTTAAACACACAAAACTGCTTTTCTTAACTCATGTTCTGTATTGTTGAAAGTTAAGAAATCAAAAATTCTCATTTAGGTTTTAACTTTTCCCAAAATTTTCATTTTCTCTCTTTTTTTTATTTTTGGTGGGGCTGTGGGGAGACATACGTAATCTTTGCCTTCTGATAAACCCTCTATGTTCACACTTCGATATTTGAAAGAGAAATGGAGCAAAAGGTTTGTATTCTGAACGTCCTAAGAAATTCAATAAGACTAAGCTTAAAATATGTCTCAAATATTTCTTTATTCTGAAAATATTCTGGGGTCTCTTGCTCTGGTAAAATGGAAATAAAAGATAAGTTGGGCTTTTTTCCCCCCAGTATCACTGTTTCCATTTAAATTATCAGAGTTGTCATTAAAAACTTTTAGTGGAAGATTTTCATAACACTGTCCTCTACTGCTATTCACAAAACATGCTTACAGCAAGCCTGGTTAGTTAACTCATATCAGCTCCACTCATGACATAGTACTTAAAGAACAGGAGATGACACTCTTGCAACTCCCGTCTCTATTAGACTAAATTAGAAATTCAGGCTTTATGACAGATGCCATCCAACCCTTCTGTAACTGACAAATATGGAACTGAAATGTAACAGAATGCTGGAGGCTTCACAGCTCTCCCAATTAAATATGAGGTTTCGTTTTCACAGGTTATTTTACCATTAAGCAGTATATTTCTGTGTTCTTTTACCAATTTTCTGTTATTGACTTTGCTCCTGAACTCGGTGTGTGTGTGTGACACATAAACTGAAAACATTCTTCTGATCTTCTCTCTGAGTTTGTTCTCTATCACAACCTCCAGTAAACAGCATTCTCGGAAAGCTGCTTCAATATTTCTCACAATTAGATTTTTTTCCTGTGTCACCAAAAGTATATGGAACGCAGATTTTTAACATTCTCTAAAGATACTGAGAGCACTGCTAGAAGTTGAATTTTTTTGTTTGGTTGGTTGGTTTTTTTGGTATTTTCATTCAGAATCCACTAGTCTTCACTCAGGATTTAAATTCCATCTCTTCAAAATTATTTCATTTATACATAATACATAGATTCTTCTTGAGATCCCAGTGTAACTGTTCAATCTGTCAAGTAGGAAAACTTCAGATTTCATATGCTTTTTGCCACTACCTTTGCATACCAGCACACCTGTATTTATTTACGTAGTTTTCTCCTTTTTTTGTTTCATTTAAATCTTGCTTATCCTGTAATTAACTTCTCCAGTCTTCTTTCTGGTGGGTGCTCTCAACGTTATTTTGGTCCTCAGGGGTCAACCAGCATTTCTTACTCACTGCTCTTCCAGAGTCAGAGCAGTCCATTCTCCTGTTAGACCTTTATCTCTTGTTTTTGTTGATGAAAGCTCTTTGGTCTTTTTTTTTTTTTTCATTCTAGTCTAGGCTGTGACATATACTTAAAATCCATGCTGTCTTTACCTCTCCCAGTGGGATATTAGGAGATACATTTGGGTTAGAGTGAAACAATTATAGGACCCTTAGAAAATCATGCTTTATAGAAGTATTGAAGAGGACTAATATTTCTTTTGCCAAAGACATCTGTAATCAACATAACTGCTGTTAAACTCCCAGGTGTTTTTATTTATTCTTTGTCTGCCAACACTATCCCAAAGCATTTAATTTACAGTTATCTTTACCATCATACTGCTCAATTGTGATTACTACTGTTTATTTTCTGTGATCACAGTCTAAGCTGAAATGAACTTCCCTTTACCCTTACCTAAGAATTAAGTAAACGTTAAATTAAATAATTATTTTAAACTTTTTTCCAAGTAAATATGTAATTTTGCTGAAGATACAGCAACTAAAAACTGGAAAATACGCAGTGTCTTTATTAATATTGGTATATTTTGGTTCTTACTTGAACAAATTACTCAGTTATATGTTAAGCAAAATAATGGCAACATTTTTTCAATGACTAGAGACTGGTATCTTAATAATAACATGGCAATTTAATGACAGTTCTTTTTGTTTAAAAGTTGTTCAAAATGCACTGTTCTTTAAAGAAATGCACTAATGTGCAAAGTCATCTTTTTAAGAAATTAACTGGACTTCTTTGATATGAAAAGATCTTTTGAATGTCAAGAATTATTAATAGTCAAATTTAAGACTTAAATGGCAAATTAATGTCTTCATAAATCAATATGGAATCTCCTGTAAGACCAATTTTTGCATGCATTTTTCTTACTCAACTTCATGCAGTCTGTTTAAACTTTTGAGGATTTTGAGACATGTTCATGGCAAATGAATAACTCCACCTTTTTTATAATGAACCTATTTTTTAGTCATTTTCTCTATATACATTTAAACATATAAATATGCATTTTACACACAATCAGATCCTGTGTAGTACCAAACTAACCTTAAGCGTTTCCAAATCAGTGCAACTCGTATTAAAAAGCACAAAAATAGCTTTACACTGCTCTTCAAAATCCAACATTGAAATAAGATGAAAGCAAACCCTGCTTAACAATCCATTATGGCACGCATTCAGAAGTTTGCACTACACATAATACTTTCAGAAATTCCTATTATCTAAAAATATTGGCTATTTATTTTTTTATCATTTCACATGTGACCTTTTTTGAGGGGGGTTGGAAGTTTGATAGAAGATCACATATCAGATGCTGAACAGTGGGAAAAGAAGCTAGTTAAAATTCTGCTGCTCTTTGCAGAAAAAAAAATGAATTACTCTATTCCAACTTTTCCACTTCTCTGTAGAAGCAATTATAGAATGCAAATATTTGTAAACCATATATATTTACGAACTTCAATATTGTTTTCAAAAACCAAAGTTATATTAAAAAAAAATCAATATACCTTTCTTATTTTCAGTGTGCAACTGCTCAAACAAAAGGAGATAAAAGTCTAGAAGCATCATTTACTTCTTACAAACAGCTTTTTCATTTCTACCTGAAAATTATTTTCAAGTGCTGTTTCTGAATGATTTAAACACGTTTCTCCTAACTTTCAAAGGCTTATTTCTTTCCGTGGTATGTCTTTATGCAGAGAAGTAATACTTCTACTTAGAACATGCTGTGCTATTACATATAAAATTTTGGTCAAATTCAGTTATGATTTTCATTTTATGTAATCACAGATATGTTAGCAAAAGGATGTAAATGACAATGTTTTATTTGATATTGGGTTTTATGAAGTATTTAGATTTATATCACCTAAAAATATCTATAACAACCCATGAAAGTATTCTAAAACTATGATCAAAGAGAAATTGTTTGCTGAAATTATAGCACAAAGGTGTTATATACACATAACATAAAAAGTATAAGGAGCAAAAACCTATATCTCAGTTCCATCTTCAGTAGCCAGTCAAGGTCAATAGACAGTTTTATGCTGCAGGGGTGATCTGTATCAGCTGAGAATTAGCCTTATGCTCTCCTTAATAAAAATCTTACCTAAACAGGGAATTTACTGTTGGCTTTTTCTTACGTACTCCTTCAAGTCCAAAGCACTTGTGGTGTTGATTATTTCTGTCATTTGATTAACACTCTACTTAGTCTTGTCAGGGACATGGAAAGATCATTTTTGGCTGCCTAAGGAATCTGATTCTAGAAGTATTACAAAAAAATAGGATATACAAACTGCAAAATGAAAATTACATTCACCATGGAAAGATAGCAACAGCAATAACAAAACCCCTAAAATAGTAATACCTTTGCAAAAGCAAAAATTCTTATTTTTTCAATGTTTCTAAAAACATGGAAAACAGTCTTTCATAATACAGCTGAGAAGTTTACATAGTACAGGAAATAAGCAAAATCACAGCAAAAGAGATATACTTTGTTAAAGTGATAGTAATGTAATTACTATTACTTGTGTTTTTGGTGTGAAGGTGACATGGTATTAGATCTCATTTAGGTATCAAGGAAGTCACTTCAAAAATTCCTCATTAATTTAGATGGATTTTTTATTATTTTTACTTGCTGAAAATTTACTAGCACAATGCAATAGACAACCTTAATTTTAGTGCTGCATATCAATGCTCAAGCAGTGTGATGAAAGATGGGTTTCACCCTGTGATGACATTCATGGGAACATTAATTTCTATCATGTTGTTTTATAATTGTTTACCTGTGTTGACTGCATTACCTGAAGAATGACAAAAAAATTCAAGAAGACATTTGTCTTCATTGAAATATTTAGAAAATGGTTTCAGTCTTTGTGTTTCAATGGAACCATATATGAAAACATAATTGTAGATGCCTATCACACACAAAGTCACCTTCAAATTGTAGAAAATTAAATTGTCATACTTCAAACTTTAGAAACTTGGAATGTATGATGAGATGATGGTTTCAGTATAGCAGGAATAGACCCACTATTTTCATAATTTATTTCAAACAACAGAACAGTTTCACATAAACAGACAATAAGAGTCTCTTGGCACACTGCTGTCTCATGTTCAGCACCTGTTGACCAGCACTCCCATGTGCTTTTCCACTGGGCCTTTTTTCAACTGTATAGGGTTGTTGTGACTGAAGTGCAGGACCCAGCACTTGGCCTTGTTGAACCTCTGACAACTGGCCTCAGCCTATCCAGCCAGCCTATCCAGCCAGCCTATCCAGATCCCTCTCCAGATCCTTCCTACCCTCCAGGAGATCAACACTCCCGCCCAGTTTGGTGTCCTCTGCAAACTTACTGAGGATGCACTTGATCCTCTCATCCAAATTGCTGATAAAGATATTAAGCAGATCTGGGCCCAGTACTGAGACTTTGGGAAACCCACTAGTGACTGGCCACCAACTGGATATGGTGCACCTCTTCAATAACAGTAACATTCAGGTCTGAAAATACCAAGCTGAAAAAAGGAATTTGAAATATATCAGGAATTTATTTTGACTGGAATATAGAACTTTTACTGCTTCAGTGTGTGACTCTGAGTTTTGAATAGTAACTCCAACTTCACTGTATATTTCCTCAAAATTATCAAGGAATGTAAGATGGAAGTTTTTAGCATAGACTTGCTGAAAATTTCAAAGCACAACACAAAAGGAATCAGTTTCTCTATAAAATTAAATTCTTCTATCAATTTCCCTTTTACATTTTTTTTACATAAATATTAAGGACAAAATCTTTTGCATGTTCTTTGCTACATATTTTAGATCGTAGGCAATGCACATGGCAGTGACCTTCACAGATAGAACAACTGGCTTGGGTTTTTTTGGGTTTTTTTGAAAGATGAAGGTTAGGGGTTTTATGTGATTCATATAACCTTCATTCACAGCTAGGTAACTAAGTATTGGATTTTATAAAGAAATTAAGACACCAGGCATTTGGATTAGTAGTGTTTGCAATCATTCATACTCAATAATTGAGGTCACAGGGATTATAAACTCTAACGTGTCAAATTGAATTCACCAGCAAGACATCTAAAATCCTTTAATTATCTGCTTTGGGGGCAATGGATTAACTAGAGCCTGTCAGGAACAAAGAGATATCCTGTTTATTTTTCCTTTTAAATTTTTTTTGTTTTTGTTTTTTTAAGTAGGTACCGATAATTATTTAGCCAAAAAATATAAAAATAATATGTAACCTAATTCCTCCCTCTTACTTAAAAGATTTTACATTACCATTTAATCATAATCACTATATATTTACATCCCCTTTTACACAGTGGATAACAAGTGGAATAAATCATAGTTCTTTGTCACTTTCAACCATTTATCACAGAGAATCATATTAGACATAGGAACTAAAAAATGTCATTTGGTTTGGTCATAAAATGATAATTAAAAAGACTGATGTGGAAAGAAAGATATATAAGTTGTTACAGTGTTCACCATTTCATTTCCTTCTTAACTGATTATTTTCTCAAAGTTTATTTCTGTTTTCTGTCACCAGAAGTCAGGCATAGTTCCTATTTTCTTCATTTTCTTCACACTAGATGTTTCACATTCACCAATTAAATGCTGTCCAAAATGTCTCAAATTCTTAATGGTAAACTTCATTAGTACTGAAATTTTAGTTGCTTGGAAGTTTTGTCTCAGATTCTTTCACAGTGTTGTTTACAATCTGACTTTATATAGCTGTAAGTCCATTTTCAGTCATTGTTCAGTCAATATTGTCTTAGAAATGATATATTTAATTTAACATATTATGTAGTTTCATATATTGTTATACAATATATATTTATATTTTATGGTGTATATTTTAATAAAATAAAGAAGCATTGACTTTTTGAGAAAATGTTCTGTTGTTAATTTCCTCCATAATAACAAACATCACAAATGCTAAATAAGAAGACTTCCTATCATTAATTAGTATATTACTGGAGATAAGTTCTGGTTCTGGATTTGTATTTAAAAATGTAATTTTCTAAAAGATTCCTTTTATACAAGATCTCTCATATTTGATCAGCAAAAAGACCATAAGAGGAGGAATGTTTAGTTAGCTTTTAGTCTCTGCTTCAAGGTTGCCATTGTAGAGTTTTTACTAGGGGATTCAGGAGACTTTTGATGCAAGTCGTGTAACTGTGATGAATATTTAATACGTCACTAGGCATCCTACTTTAGAGAAAAAAAGGCTCATGAGAGGGTATGGGAAAGAAGAAAGTTAACTTGTTTACCCATTCGCTCAAGTTTTCAAAGTCGCTCTATACAGGAATAAACAAAAACACATACAAATTGAGAGAGTGGCAATGAACACTGAATATTGAGAGGTTATTTCATTAACAGCTGAGAGGCAGTAGTGATTAAAACGGGAAGATGGAAGGATAAAGGCCTGACAGCTAAATGAGATCCATTACTACAGAATTTCAAGGGTTTTTTACTTTTTTTGATTCCTTCATGTACCCCCGTGTGGTATCTGCTGTTCAGAGATGCATTTAAAACAATAGAAGACAGGTATTTCAGTAACTATTTCATTATTCATAGAAGAATAAAATGCAAACAAGGATGTAAGTCAAGTAAATATTTTTCTCATTGCAGAGTGAATCCATTGTAATATTTCAATTTTTATTTTTTTCTGTATACTTTTGTCCAGTGTTTCAAGTATTTCAACACAATGAACTAATATTAGAAAATGATATGTGAAGGATTGTCCTTACTCGCTGCTGTTTGACATTGGTTTACAGTGGCAATAATTGCTTCATTATTTAATGAAAAACAATGTCACATTTCGGTGGCAAAGCCTCATCTCAAGACTTTATCACACAATTGAAAGGATTGATTGCTGTTGATTGGATTTTGTCTGAGGACATAGTCACTTCCACATGACACTGGATTTAACAGTCACTTTTTCCAATCTTGGGTAAATCAAAATCTCTTTGTTCATCCTTTGCGTAATCCTTTCTGCAGCTGTTGAAAAAAAAAAGAGAAAAACAAACCCATAAAAAATGGCAGTCTTTTTCAGTTATCATTACCGAAGTCTCTATGTTACACCTAATAAGAAAATCTGACTATGCAACTGGAATAACATTTTACCCCCCTAGACTTTGAGTGGATCTCTATCATACAGATAAGCTTTATATATTTGAAGGTGAAGAAGTTTTGCTCCTTCACTCGCTGCTATTGCAGAAGCACCTTCACTTCATTGCAGGTTTTACTCATTGATTCCTGCTGCCATCAAGCAAAGGGCTATGTGTAACAAGTGTCTGAGCTTCGAGCGGGCATTCAGAGAGGGTCCTCTCTCAATGGAAGCAGAGTTCTATTCCCTCATTGTTGACAGCAGGTGCAATAATCTTGGCCCTTCACATCTCATTTCCAGCTCATATAAATTATGTTTCCTTTTTCCAATTACTCTGCTTTACCTTTGGGAAAAAACCAAAACACACCACCCCCACCGCAACAGGAAAAGTGTTTCTTTCTGAGTAAAACAAAATTGAATTTTGCTTAGACAGAGAAATACTGGCATTGTCAGTGCCCAATGTGTGTCATATGCACAGAGATGTTGCTATTACAGGACCCAGGGGCAGTGACCAGCAGGAAGGACTCAGATTCCCAAGAAGCTGGGCATGGTACCAACCAGAGACAGCTGAAATATAGTGAGACTAAAGGGTCATTTCCTTCAAAGAGCAAATACTGTATCCTCTTTACCCCGTAAACATGAATGATTTCTGGCTTAAAGGCTGATGAAAGAAAAATCTACAGAAATCTTTTAAATATCTGTAAATTCTGGATGATCAGATAAATTTTTAATTAAATTCCACTAAAATGTCCTATATTTGTATAAATCATATTAATATTCGAGATATGCCTCAAAAAAACCCCCACCTACTACTGCATCACAGTACCGTACATCTGTGAAATACTTCTGCTAAAATAATTGTACGTTTAATACAACATTCTATATACTCCTGGCTATCTTATTCTTTACAAGATTCACAATATAGTAGTGTTGTATGTATACTTCCTCTAGCCATCCTTCTGTTGTTTAAATAAAAAATTTATAAAGAATCATTTAAATTTGGAATTCATAATATTATTTTTTATTTTTTGTAAATTATATATTTTTATTAATAGGCTGGACAGAGGTTTTTCTATTAAGTTAATCTCTTTTAATATCTGTTATTTCAAAGTGTAGTAAGCCTGAGAATTGTCACTTAGGAATAGACATATTCTGTAGTTATTGATAAATCACATAGGTTGCTGCTGCAATCAATATATAATAGAAAAAAGCTATTTCATTATTTTATAATTGCATTCAATTATATATTTTGAACATGCTTAACTTGGAATGCTGAAGAAGATATTGAGCATATAGAGGTTAATTATGTTCCTCTATGTTAAATATGCATAGCATGTTATCTGATTTTAAATGCAAATTAGTACAAGATAACATAAAATGCATTTTAATTTAAAGATTGTAAAGTAATAATGATATAGTAAATGTGAATAGACTTCTAAAATTAAAATTGCATTATTAACGATTACATCTATCTATTCTAATACTCAGAAATGACAACATACATATGAGGTTTGCAAGCAATTTTTTTGATTTAGTACGATTCTAATAGTTTTAAGATTAATTTATTACAAGGAAAAATAGCATCATGTGAAGCAAAGAACAATGACACATTAATAAGAAGGTTATTTTTAGCTTTTGAGAATAATGAACATCTGAACTATCATATTGTACCATTGTCACATTAGTAGCAGTATTGCAATTTGTATATCTTTTAGTATTTTCCATTCCATTCCCTTTTTTGTTCTGTAAAGAACAAAATATCATATGAGCCACAATTTAAATTTAAAATACACTGATAACACGTGAGGGTAGAGTTGCAAAAGTGATTTAATACTACAGGAGTCTAGAGCTCTCTTTATCTTAACAGTCACCAAATTAGAAAACAATCAGAAGTCTAAACATTAAGGAACATACTGTCAGTAAGTTATGTGGAAAGAGTATAAATGGTACTTCACTCACAAAACCTGACTGTACACCTCTGGTCTCTTTAGATGCTCCTTGCCAGCTGTGTGCATGGTACAGATGCGTATAACATCAGGATAATGCAAGATAGGTGCATCTCACTTCAATTCCTGGTATTCCAGAAATTTCCTTCAGACAATTTACATTAAGAATAATAAATTGAAGAACCCCACAGAAAAAAAGTATACAGTCATACTAAATTAGAGGAATTTGTTCTGGGAAGTAAAAGAACAAGAGATAGGAAATATCCAGTTGCTTGGGTTCTGGAAATCATATACATCTTCTTCATAGAGTAACAATTGCAGGGAAAAAAAATCATGCTCAACTCTTATGGCCTTGGCTGAATATGAACAGTGAAGAATAAGCTTTCAGATAATTTGATGCCAAGCTATAATTAATCTCTAGTGAATGAGTGTGAATTAGAAACTGAAGCTTACCTGAACAAAGGATTTTCTTTTTTTTTTTTAATGAAATAGCAAATACATCTGCTTGATTTACTGGCAAAATATCGCCCAAATGTTGTATGTGTGCTCTTGAGGAAGAAAACTATTTACAAAAATGCTTTAAATCTTTAAAAAAAAAAAAGAAAAGACAAAAAAGCCATAACAGTATGTGTTCCTTTAATGCCTCTGGGGAAAAAACTGAATGGTTTCAGATGAATCTCTCCAAGAAAACTCAGACCTCTGAAAATATCCAGTGTAGAAAGAGTAGAATACTTGCATCCCTATGAAATTAAAAACAAACAAACAAACAAACAAACACACACAAAAAAAAAAAACAACAGAAGAAGAGCCATTGGAAATAAAACTGAAATGCAAAATATCAGCCATTTGTAAGTGTCAGCATCAAGACTCATGCTATCTATCATAGCACATTGCACCAGATCTTGAGTTAATCTTTATTCGTCTAAAGCCAAGTGGTTCTTCACAGGAGTGATATTTGAAAAGTTTCTTTTCCAGCTAGACATGGTCATTTAATAGCTGCCACAGAATTATTCTTACCTTACTATCTGCCCTTGATTCAGCTCTGTAGTGCACAAAGAAGGATTTACAAGATGCCAAATTTTCTAATACATTGCTCATGGTTACTACAGTAAGATTGTTCTACACATGCACAACTACAAACTTTATAAACACTTGACAGAAATGCTTACCAGAAACAGGACTCTACATTAACTAATTTCACAGTTCTAGTTCTAAATATCATGCAGTCTTATTAGTTTTGTTAATTCTATGGGTTTGTGTTATTTTTCTGTATTTCTGAAGTTTACACCTAATTGTATCGAAACTGTTAAGACTTTTCCTATTTCTACCATTCTCGGTTAAAAGAGATTGGTTTCCTGAACTTAAGATTAAACAAGATCTTAGTGTCTTTCTTTGGCTGGACACAAGAATTCAGAAATGATCGTTTGCATCAGTTACTCAAACTATTCAACAAAATAATTTACTCTTAAGACAAGAACAGGGCAAGTCAGTACTTTAGCTCCTTCGAAAGGGCTCTTTCATGGGAAAATCTTTTATATTCCCTGGGAGTGATACTTGAGGCCATGGCAGTTTTCTGAGTGATGATAAGTGTTTACTTTTCAGAGCATATGCTCAATTTGCATACAAAAAATTTCAGTAACTGAAAGATGACATAAAATAACTTGAATAAAAAAAAATAAAAAATGCATAAAATAAATAAATTTCAAAAAACTGTTATGGTTTTAAGAAAATGAATAAAAAGACACATAAATATGATTTACAGAAAACACAAACTTTGTGCCAAAACTGAGCTAAAATTCAAGTAAACGATGCACTTGGTGTGAGCATCCTACCAAATGATGAAGTAGCATAGGAGCTGGCAGACTCGATTACAGAAATGGTCCAGCTGATCTAGAATCTTGGTTTTGTTATGGCTGATATCAGATACGCATCACAGAATGGGAGTCCATTAAAGTACAATCAAGTATCATTCATTCTTTCTGTGGGCTGTAAAATGTAATCCTGAATTCATGGTTCTCTAATTCTTTTCTAAAGAAATGCAGACTTTCCATCAAATATAAAAAGAAAAATATGCTCATTGACTGTAAGAAAAATCTATCAATATTTTGATATACTAACTAGTAATACTGCTCAGAACCACAGCATAGCTGAGGTTGGAAGGGACCTTGGGGGACAGTTCAGTCTAACCCAGAAGTCTCAGAAGTCTTTGCTGAATATATACTGGTTCAGAGGAGAAACCTGAGCTGTTAAATGACAGGCTGAATTAAAATGTAAGTAGCGGAGGAATCCAAATGAAGGAGCAAACCAGAACCTATTCATGTGTTCCCATGCTCTAGCCCTTTGTGTTCAGGGGAGAGAGACAACAAAGGTGTTCTATGTAAAACTGACTCATAAAATCATCCCCATCAACACTCTCTTGGGAGATCAGTCTCCCTGATTGTTAAGTCAGCTCAAGACTTGCCACTGCTACTAAGGTGATAATTTTCCAGACTATGTTTTGGAATATTTTGAAGAACAAAAGAAAAATGAAGTAACTAGCAAAATGCCCGACTGTCTTTGCATCTTTAGTATACAAACTGCACAGTGAGGTTCTTGTCAACTATATTTTTTTCTTGATGAGTAGTGTCAGTCAGAATCCCTCCAGTTTAGCAAGGACACTGATAAACTATAAAATTCTGGTTTTCTTCTGATAAGTAATAGAAAGCTTATGGTTAATTTACCCTTGGGGGAAAAAAAAAGGCTTAGAAGCTAGATATTAATCTGCATAGTCTTTGTCAAGTTAAGGACACATTTTCAAAGAGCAGATACCAAAAGGTGACCTAGACTGAACAATAACATCAATAACAACATCCACAGTATCTTCAAGGTATTAGAGTTGACATATGCTTGGCAAGCACTCAGCCAGACCTGAAAATCCAAATGTTTAAAATAAGTATCCTCATGCAAACCAGAAATAAAACATATATTTCAGAATGGCTTTTTTGTAATTGAGTCAGGTGAAATGGTGAGTGAGAGGGTGTGGTCAGAGGTGTTGTCAGGGTGCCATAATTAACCTTTCATGTTTAGGTATGCCATTTGTTTAAAGATTTTGAGGTAGATTTTAACCATAAGCACTAGGCAAGACAACCATAAGCATCCCATGTTTCTCAACTATTACAATGTGATCTTAAGGGTTTTTTTATTTTGTTTTAACTGAAAAAATTATGCTGTTTAAATGTTCTAAGCCAGAAAATTGCAGCTGTTGCTGGAAATTTGGCATGAAGTTAGATATAGAAAAAAACAATTTTCAATGGTTCTTCTTCAGCTTATAACTTTTTAATGAATATTTTAGTTTACATAATCTTGACATACTTTTTGATAAATGTTTTGGAAAAAACTCACCCCTCTTATAGGTACTGATAGCTATATGCTTTTAGTGATCCACAGTATATATATTAAAAAAATAGTACTTTTGATGAAAAGAAAGAAAGTGGAGGAGGAGGAGACTTGAACTGTAAAATTTGCAGTATGTCTGATAAAGGGGAAAGCACTAGGCAAGAAAGATTACTAAGGCAACTACAAATAAGGGTGTGCAACAGCGAGCCTGAAGGAAAGAAGTAAATTAGGGTTTGATAAGTGTTTTTAAAAGGACAGTAAATGTGGTGGCCGTGATGATCAAGAAAGGAGATAAAACAGCAAGCAGAAATTACAAGTAGGACAATATGGGGGTATCTGTCTTCTGTCCCGTTTTCAACCTCTGCAGCTTGGCCCAAGACAGTAAACCTGTTGCATGTCTCCAAGTCTGTCTGAATTATCCCTGTGATTAAGAAACACCTGGAGTGAACGCCATAAAAATATTTCCCCTGGAACAAACACCTTCATAAATGTGAAATTCAGACAATGAGATTTTGTAATGAAGCGACATCTCTGCTTATGAAAAATGTCAGTAGTCTTCTTAGTAAAATACTAACACTAAGGATCTATGTGAACATTGCACTTCTTCAGTAAAGTGGGAAACATTTTTTTATTGACTTCAGTAAGAGAAATATAGTGTTTTATTAGCACATGCTTCCACGATTATGGTAGCAAAATATCCACCTATTAAGCTGACTGCATTTTTTTCTAGTAGGCAAACAGACCGATCAAAAAGTTGTGGTATTCCTTCACAGGCATTTTCTTGGAATTCTCTAACCAATATTTACTTCAAATATATACAGGAATAACAGAGAAACATGAGCAAGTCACTGAAGCATATATTACTACAGTAAATGAACAATGAGTTGCTCTAAGCTGTCTGCTCACCAGAACTATATATGTGCATTTAACAGATGGTTATATAAGAATGTTTAATAAAATATAAAATTGTATTTTTACCACTAAAGTGACAAGACCCACAAAGATGAAGAATTTCAAAAAGAAAATTCCTAATTGTTTCACTTCACACTATCTTTTTGACAAATTGCTTTTGCTTTTCTAAGGTGTTTTCATATCTTAAATGGGATATTCACCTAATATAATAACTTAGAAAGGTGTGCTCAAAGCAAATCTGTCATTTAAATCTGTCCCCCGTAAAGTAGTACTAATTTGGTCCAACCTCATCATTACTAACCTGGGCCTCATGCAAAATAACTGTGGCATTACTCTGACGTAGGAAAATATGAGCTAGTGGTTCACATATGAAAATTAGGAATAATTAAATTTGCATTAACTCAGACTTTTTATATTTTCATTATGCAGTTTGCAAAAAGCTGTGTGATAAGTTAAATGGTGACACATAAATAGTATCCTTCAGTAAACTCAGGGAGTTGCATTTCATGGTTAGATTGTCTGAAAGGGCATCACTGTGGAATATTCTTTTCTCAAAAGACAGGTAGGGGCACTGTCTATTAAACTCCTACCTGGAAGATTTTCAATGAAATGGTAGTAAATGTAGGGAGAGGGGAGTGGAGGGGGTGGTGGATGTGGAGGTGTGTGTAAGTAAAAGGTCAGCCTTGCCTAAGGCAAGAACTGTACACATTGAAGTTCTGGTAACATGCTTTTCCTTTTTTATTATTCTGTGGAGACTGAGTTTAAAAGTGGGACAGATAGTTACCCTTTTGGATACTATAAAGCTTCCAAGTGGAACCCTCAGAAGTGTTTGTGCGCCTTGCACATGTCTACACTGCAAACTGAACTAGCTGTAAATGAATTGTTCCAGGAATGAAAAGCAAATTAGCTGTTTCATGAGAGAGTAATTGCACCACAGCTCAGTGCAGCTTAATGCCCACTTCTGAGAGCAAGAATTGATACACAGTGTGATGGATGGCAAAGCTATTAAACCTGTTTATTCCAGATCTTCTAATGGGTTCATCCCAACAAGGGTGATGCTAGGCAGTAGGGGGTCACCTTGTCTTGGGCAGTACACATTGTATTAGGAGAATCCCTGTAAAGAGAAGAAGGTACTTTATATACCTTCACTGATATGCTTAAAGAAGCTTTTGAATTACAGGCTGAAGAAACATACAGTGACATAGAAAGCAGATACTTTTAGCAGGAACAGAGAGAGGCAGATGCATGGTTATAAGGTCAGCCTGCAACAAACTCACAGGCAGGTCCTGCAGGGATCCAGGGAGAGTTTGGGAGGATTTTTCAACCCGAGAAGTCACTGGAAGCTGTCTGACTGTAGTAAAAGAAAAGTGATCATTGAAATGTGAGAAAAATGCAGACTTCTTTTCAAACCTTTTACTTAAACAGTGTCATACTCTGTATGTAAACAGTGTCATAAAAAACGTAGTGTGTGGTTTTTCTTCTTATAATTACAATGTTCAAGTCCCTTTAATTGCAGTCCCCTAAATGCATACATTTAGACATCAGAAAAGTTTAAATCTTTTTCGCTTCACTTTGAAAAAAGAAAACAAGAGACATTTCCACTTCAATAGAAATTTACTTTTACCAGTTTTGTGTTCCAGCTGGAAGTACTGAGTCTGGTTGGATTGGAGAGAGAGATTCATGAAAAGCCACTATTAAAAGAGACAGTTTTTACCAACAAAACTATCTACTGTTATTATCCTTATGCATAGAAGACACAAATCCACTATTGAAATAGTTATTGCTGCCTCCATTTTTGCCTCATTTTTTATGATAAGCAATACCAAATAATCACACTCAAAACCAGCAGCTATGATGAACCAACAGAAAACTTATGTTTTACAATTTTTATTGTATGTATGCATGTCTGTAATTTTCTAAAGAAAACAGTAGAATTGTGCTTCCACTGAAGGCAATTATCAAATTTATATTCATTTGTCTGAGAACATAATGTGATTTTTACTTGGTAGCCAGATTCCTCTTCAGGGGTACTCATTGTAATTTATTAGGAATAATTTTTTCCACTTTTTTTTCTTTCCTTTGAAGGGCAGAGAAAAAAGTATAAAGTTCAAAAATAGAAGATTAAAAATATGATGTCAGACTTTCAATTGATGAGCTGATCTGCATACTGAGGGAAAGTAATTCATTTCCATGGAGTAAAAAAGGATCAGTGGGCATGAAGCTGAGGTTTACAAAAGCTTAATAGAAGAAATAGTATGAATACAGATTCATTTTTGAGTGGAAGGCAACTGTCAAAAGTAATGAAGCAAGATTGTTGAGGGTAAGTACGTATGCTGGAAAATATTTTCCTGCAGAAAGTTAAAACCCCCAAACAATTAATAGTCATTAACAGGAATTTTTGAAGTATCATCCTTAGCTCAGATTTTTTTAATGTTCCCTATGAAGGACCTTCCAATCATTTTTAATTTATTTTGAAGAGACAAAATCGAAATGAAAGTTACTCATTAAAAAAAGAAGTTACAGATTCTTGAATACCATAGATTAAGGTGTTGTAGAGTCCTGAATATTTGAAATGACCCTCCCTTCACTGGGATTTTGTGTAAGCAAGAGATTTAAAGTTTTTTACAATCTCATCTAAGACTCAACTTTCATCACACTGAAAAGCCTGTGAAATTTAAATCAAGAGTAAAGACAAAGATTTCACAAACAAAACAAAAAATTAATTTGGAAAAAAAATATGTTCAACACACTACACTTCTAAATCAATGTTTTATTTCAGCAGATTGATTTTCATCTTATCTGGTGCTGTAGAGGTTCAAGACTTGGTCACTGTCTGTATAACATACCAGCATGTATGTTTCATTGCAAAGATTCAAAACAGTACTAAATTTTAAGATGAGATTCAAATAACAGATAAACACAAGATAAATTTTGTCAGACAAGTGAAAGAACAGAAAGATTATTCTTGATAATTTGATTAAGTTGAAGTAGATGAATATAAAAGGAAAAAGAAATCTGTTCATGGAGAAGGGCATCTGTTTGGACATGAGATTCTGCCAGCTACACACCAGAAACTGAGTCATGTGACTCTTTGTGAAGAGAGGACCTCCATCCCCTCTGTAGCCATCGTTACTAGAAAATTTTGATGATGATCCTCCTGAATCTTCTCTTCTTCAGGGCAAAAAGACCTAGCTTTTTCAGTCTTTTCCCTACAGGCAGCTTCTCCAGTACTTTGATCATCTTCCTGGGCCTCTACTGTCTCTACACAGGCTTCTTCTTTTGTGGGATCAGAACTGAACACCAGTTCTCCAGGTGTGGCCTGACAAGCGCTGAATAGAGTAGGATGATAATCATGGAATGGCTTGGGTTGAAAAGACACCTTCAAGATCACCTAGTTCAAACCCCCTTGTTCCAGTCCTCTATCCACACTAGAAATGCCCCTACAGACACAGCCAGGGTCCGATTTGCCTTTCTTGCTGCAGCAGTGCACTGTTAACTTGTGTTAAGCTTATTTTCCTCCAGGACCTCTGGCTCTCTTTCAGCATGTCTGCTCCTCAGCCACACAGATCCTAGTCCGTACTGGATCTTTGGCTTATTTATTTTATTTTGTCCCGGGGTAGGGCTTTCACTTGTCATTGTTAAACTTCTTAGTGAAGAAAAACTAATTCAAATTTTGCAGGTTTTTTCACTCTGTGTAGTATTAATTTATGGGGGAAAAGCAAAGAAATAAAACAAATAAAACTGAAGAGTGTGCCTGAAAAAATAGTGCTCTACAGCACTTTATTTCAAAAGTATATATAGCATTTGACAATATAAAGTTTATTTTATAACTAGTAGAAATGAAAATCTCTGAGTTTTTTAATATTTGTTCATGCTGAAATCAAAAGTTAATTCTATCTCTAATTCTGTTTTAAACTCTCTTTAATGAGAACTTTTCATTTCACTCCTGCAGATCAAACTATATCATCCTGTGAGAAACCCCTCAGTCAAATTTTTCAATATTTCTCTGAAAATACCATCTGTTGTTTAAGCCTTATATAAACGTGTGTATTATCATTTACTGTTTGTTTCCCGTATTAGCATTTCATTTGATGAAATCTCATCCAATCCAGGAAATGCTGAACAATGAACACATAGTTGTTATAATTTTCTTAATTACCTATTACGTGGTTTCAAAACAACTTACTCAGATTTTATAAACCCAGAATTACCATGTCATTACCTTATAGAGCAGTGCTATTAATTTTCAAAATTAGACACGTGTTGAAATCTACATTTCTAATAAAATAAACATTTGCAAATAGGATGATGTAGTAAAAATAAATTTAATCTCAGCAATCACAATGAATAGAAAATCATGCTGAAATTAGTGTTTACAGAAATTCTAAATCAGTGAAATTCTATCTATAATCTCTCTTCTATGCTAGCAGTAACATTCATAGAAACTGAGCCTCTTAGATTTTTCAATCAATGTGCCCAAAATTCAATTGAGATCTTTGTGAAGCTGCTCTGCAGAGAGGAGGACTCCTGACAGACCAAATAGCTCTGACAATTGTTGATGATTTAAAGTTTTGTAATGTTCCCTTTTAATCTGGGAAAAAAAAATATCTGAAAGTCCACAATAAGAAAGAATAATGGTGTCTCTTCCCATTTGCAAGGACTGTATGCATAATTTCTTACACTGAAGAAAAGACCAATTAGTTCGCTATATTATAGGTAGAAATGAATAAATTAATGAGTTGATATTTCTAAACCTTGAACTTAATGAGGGGAAAATCCCTATTACCTACCCTACATTAAAAAATAGACACATATCATTTTTTGTGTTCTGAAACTCCTTTTTCTGCGGGAATAGTAAGGAGTGTTCTAGATCTTGGTAAAAGGTTCCCAAATCCCATTAGGGACTGAAGGCTGAGAGCTACTCTGAGCTTCACTTCTCTCTCTCAGTCCTGCACATCTTTCTCATCAACAAACTTTTGGATCAGCCTTTAATGGTTCCTGCACTTTATGATGTAAATGGACAAAACTCAGGGCTTGCAGTCCAAAATAAATATCAGCTTTGCATTCAATATCTTATCAGGTATATAAATGACAAGTTGTTTCATATTAATGAAATAAATATCCTGTGAGTCAATATTCCAGTTATACTCCTTTGTCATTAATACGAAAAGTTTGTAAGAATGCCTTCCCTCAGTAAATTTCTACCTTCAGTTCTGCAAATTATTATTCCCTTCCCAAGAACTGGCTAATGGCCTTGTTTCTTTGATCTCAATAGCATTTCATTAATTTATTTCCTTCTGTGTTTGCTGTGCTAGAACTTTTTACACTGGGAATTCTGGGGTGTAGTGGACTGACCCCAGCCAGCAACTGACTCCACAGTGGGATGGAGGAAAGATTCAGAAGAACAAATGTACCAAAAACTTGTGAGTCAAGATGAAATGAGTCTAATTATTGAAGGGAAAAACCAAACCAAGCCAACCAACCAAAAAGTGAACAAAAAAATTGCCAACCACACGTCATAACCCCACATAAACAAGCAAGTGATGCCAAGGCAATGACTCACCACTCTCCTATAAACACACCAATGCTCAGACAGTCTTTGAGATATGACTCCTTCTGAAAAATTATGCCCCAACCGTGCTGAGCATGTGTCATACAGTATGGGATATCCCTTTGATCCATTGGGGTCAGCTCTCCTGTCTGTGTCCCGTCCCAAATTTTTGACCATCCCTGTTCTACTTGCTCGGGGTAGAGTAGGCTGAGAAGCAAAGAAAGCCTCAATGTTGCACAAGCATTGCTCAGCAACAGCTTGCACAATTGTATCACCAACATTGTTTTAATCACAAATCTGAAGCAAAGCACCATACATACTGCTATGAGGAAAATTGCCTCCATCGTAGCCAAACCTAGAGAATGCAAATTATCAACTGTATGGATTATATATGCCTGAAAATATTATATATATACAAATTCTGAACTTTTGAGACAATGGGAAATATGTAGGAGTAATCACAATATTAGTACGAGTATATGGATACTGCATAATATATTTGCAGAAAAATTATGCCACTTTCAAGTATCCTTAGACCTTGATAATGCTCTTCAGGCATCAATCCCAAAGCACTTTTTATATCATGCAAATAATGACACAGATCCTCAGCTGATGACCAGATGGACTCATAGGGACAAAATTTACTCACAGAGCTTTCTGATTTGTACAGAAGTAAAAAGAGCAAAGAATTAAAACCTAAATCCTGAATAGGAACCATCTACTATGAGCATATCTGAATCAAAGTTTTAGTCTAGACTGGAGGCAGCTTTTGAAGCAATCTGCTTATTGACAGTCCCTATTAAAACTATTTCAGTTCATTGTGGAGTACTGTCTTCACCTAAGAACTGGGCTTATTTCAGAGAAGTGGAAAATGAGTTGCAGAAGTCCACTGAATGATGTTCAGCTGATAATATGTATTCAGTCCATATGGCCAAACTGAATTTACTGTGAAATAAAACACCTTGAGAAGTGTGATGTACAGGGTGATGATTATATCCTCCATAACAAGATTTTTTCTCTACACATCAACTCCTTTTCACCCACACTGGTTTCAAAAGTAGCTGTAGTCTATGTAACTAACAAGAGTAACACACTATACGTAATTCGAGCTGACTGTATTTTATTTATACTCCAAAAATATTTTCAGGAATCTCTCTCTGTCCCTCTCTCCCTCCTCTTTCTCAGGCACATACACACACTCACACCTCCCTCCTTCTTGAACTGAGAACAGAAAAGGCTCAAAATAGTTTCAAACCCTACAGTTAACATTTTATAAGAACACAGGTGATATAAAAAATATGAGAAAATAGGGATAACTCTTTGATTGAAGTTATTAAATACAAAACTTTCCTTTTCTCACTGTGTAATTGCAGTGACTTTGCATTTTTTTTTCTTCTATTACTTCACCCAATCTAACAATTTTCAGTAGCTTCCTGGGCTGAATGAGCTTTACATAATTCCCTTTCTTTGTTTGTAGGAAAGTTTCCTATGCTACCTCTGAAGTTTTCCTTTGATCTGTTGTCTGATTGTAGCCAGACTCCTGCTCTTTTGAAGGTCCTCAAAGCTACATGGCAACCTCTTTCATTTCCGCTTTCCTCTCTCTTACACTTCAGATATCTCTTTCCAAACATGGACATGCACACACATAAATGTGAAGATGATGAGTTGTATTTAAGGAGAAGGAAAATTCCCCTTTCCTCTGGAATTTATCATTGAGCTAGAATAAACTGATCAGAACAAGTAAACACAAAATATATTGAATTACTGTGAAACTCAGTGTTTTATTATGCCTTGTTAACTAAATAAGGTATTTATACTGTAAAGCAGAAGATTACAAATTAAATGATTCATCCTTCTTGAGAAGTCTCACATAAAAGACGTGAAGGTTAACACAGTTGACCTTAACTTGAGCAAATTAGAGAAAGATGCATAGCACAAATGAAAACTTGTTAAATAGAAAGAAAAACAAGTTATCACTGTTACTAAAAACCCAGAAGGTATTTACAGTAGATCTGAGAAAACTGTAGGAGTATTTAATTAAGATCTCTCATTATATCTTTTTAAATCTTTGAAAAGTCTGTTTATTCTAGCTTCTAGCAATGTTACAGTCAGTGTAATTATCATCATTAAACAGTATCTTTGTTGAACTCCATAAAAGTATGGCAGAAAAAAAAATAATGAAGACACAATGCCTGAATTAACTCTTTCATGATCATACTCTCCAAAGACATGGCTGTTTGCTGATCAGTATTTCAGTGGAATTCAATATATGTGAAGCATCCCAAGCCGTGAGATTCAGACTGTCACACATTCAGCATTCCATAACATTCTCTCTTTCTGACTACTCTGTCACCTTGTGGATTCCAAAACTGTTCCATATTTGCCAAGATTTTCAGAACTAACACCGTTGAGCAATAGACCTTTTAGAAGTGTCTGTGCTCTGAAGGCATTGACAGGCCCAACTATCCCTGGCCACTCCCCAAGACCTCTCCCCACATTGCACAGGTCCCAGAACTCCACTGAAGTCCCCCATGGCTGTCAGTCCCTTGGTGCTATGACACCAAGAAGTGGTGCTTATTGGGAATCAGCTTCTTTTCTCCAGTCTAAGTGAAATTGTTTCTGTGGAACGAATGACTACATAGGCAAGGGGTATTCGTTTCAGAAGAGAGGTGCCTTGGGTGAGTGTGAAACATGTTTTCATAAGTGTCATGGACAACTTTCTTTGTCTTCCAGTGCGGGAACTAGGAATCAAATCCAAACCAGAAGGTGATAGTTCACAGAAAGTAGTTGTCCTGTGTAAAGCTGTGCAAGTTCTTTTCCAATCTCAATGATTCTATGTTTCTGTGAAAAGAATATCATGGGTCTACTTGGGTTCAGGTCCCCGAAGCTTTGAATACAGCTGAAGGTAAAAAGGATATTAGGAAATGTGACTTCAGGAATTGCTTTTGTCTATTTTTCTCCATGCCTTTGTATGCAGCTAGCCTTGAAATCAAGACACTGAACAAGATCCAGCTTTGGTCTGACTCAATATACGATCTCTATCTCATAAAATTAAATATTATACCCTTCCTTAAACTATGAAAAATTAATATTCAGAGCTACTTTAAAACTTCAGATATGCTCTTCTTAAAACGATCAATAACTTTTTTTTGGGGGAAGGAAGTGGAGGGCAGGTGTTTGTGGGGTTATTTTGGGGGGGAGTTGGGGTTTTTTTCTGGTTTGTTTTTAAGTCTTAAAAAAACCAAAACCCAAAACACTAAGGAATAATTAAAACCTAGAAACAGTCTCTGATTATTACCAAGAATACATGTCATAATGGAAAGCTCATATCTAAATGTAAACACTAGCACTCATCAGCAGTGCTGCACAGAAGGAAAGCTGTTCAAAATAACATTTCTGCTCTGTAAACAATACCTTATTTGAGCAGTTTTAATGTATATACATGACAACTGATAACCTCATTAATACAAGAGAGTTAATACTATTAGGTTTTGAGCATCTTCAGTCCATTTTNCACTGATAACCTCATTAATATATGAATGTATTTACAAGAGAGTTAATACTATTAGATTTTGAGCATCTTCAGTCCATTTTAATATATAAAAAAATAAAAATACTGATATTCTCATGTGGAATATAGCTATATCAAATATATGTTGGACTATTAATATTTCATAGATTTGTATTTAGTATATTTAATTAGAAAGCTGAATTATGCTAAAAGCACTGACAGCCCAGGACCAAACGTAAAGAAGACTTTGAGTTATTTTTTGTGACTTACAAAATATATGCATCAATCTATACCACATGTTCCACACAGGGAAATACTGATATTTGTATGCTAATTAATTGCAGAACTACTGGTAAATTCCCAACTGTTTGCCTGCCTTGTAGAGTTTAGAACTGCCATCAATCACCTTCTTTCCTTTCAAAACCTTGCATTTAAATGACATTTTCTTTATATTTTGCATTATTCTTGTGTTTTGCTGTGTGACAGCAGTAATATTTTTGTTTCCCTATCCTTTAGTTCTGTAAGTCAACCATAACTGGAGATGGCACTAAATAAGTTAGACTGTAATTCTGAAAGTATGCAACAAATCCAAAAGATATTGTTTTCTGAATTAATAAAAAATGAGACAAATGGAAATGTAATTCTCAAAAATGTTTTCAGTTCCACAAGTGTAGATTGGGAAAGAATGTGGGGTTTTTTTTGTCACTGCTTACTTATAGTCTCATTCTTTATTTCTGTTTTGAGGAAAATGTAATATATTTTGAGAAATATATTACACAAACATAAAATCAAATAGAAACTGAACATTCAAGATAAAACAAGGTGATCCATAGCTTAATAAGTGAAATAAATCACACAATATATTATTTAATTAGGAATGCATACATACCTGCCATTGACTCCATCACACTTTGATTAAAAGTTTTTAAGATCATCTTTTACTCATTCTATTCAAAATCTTATCTGGCATCGTGTACACACCAGTCATTTTGAAAAGTGCTTAGAGCAGTGTTCTAACCAAGTATGAGAACCACCAAGTGTTTCAGAAAAGTTTTGAAATAGGTGATTATTTCTTTGTGCCAACCAAAGTACCAGAAAAAGAACCCATAATTTCTCTAAGAGCTTAGTAACTAATGGTGTCCTTCGGGATTGTAGTATTTTTGAGATAGATTTGGATTTTTTGTAATAGTAGAAAGACAGGTATCATTTTGTTTATTTGCTTCTCTACTTGTGTCAGGAGTTTAAGGAAATACCAACTTTTTTCTGAGTCATCTGAGTTCTGCACTACATTATGACATTTCTCAGATACTGTTTCCCCACAGCCCCAAAGGGTTGTTTGTGCCACTGCCAGAGGTTCAGAGAAGAGATCTGATAAGCTTGTGAATTGTTTTTGCATGGTAATGTCCCAAGAAGGGGAAATTGAGAGTTTTCTACCACACATTTCCCTAGAGATGTTAGTTTGTTAGACCAGCTGCTGATGCTAGCAAGCATTTATAACAAATGATATTCAGGTATAGCCTGAAGGCTGCCATTTCAGGCTGACAATATGGATGCTGTTGACACTGTGTGAGAGAAGAGAATTTGATAGAATGGATACAAGCTACTTCCCACCCATTGGCCCATTGACACATTGGCAGAGAGCAGACCCAAATAAATGAGGCTGTAGATATGCGCATAGGACTGACTCACTAACTAAAATCTATCCACGGCACAAACCTTATTAGTTTCTGGTGTTGGGTTCATGGAAAGTAGTATGGAGAGAGGTCTCTGGAAAAGAGTGCAAATTATGCTGAACCATTATGATATTAGTTCAAATGCTTAAGTTTTATTTTGTGCTGTCTTGACAAATTTTATACTCTGTAACAATTTATACTCAGTCCTAATATAGAATGAAGAACTATTGTGCATCTATTGAAGAAAAGAAAAGAAATGCAGTGTAAGATTTTTAGATAGCATTGTGTCCTTTCCAGTTATTGAGTTTTTGCTTTAAATGTCACCAAAAGAATTATGTAATCAAAGAAAAAGATAATTGTTCACAATATAGCAATGTTCAAATAAAGATTTTGTAATAAATGCCTTAGTTCTACAATGAATATGATGTAGATCTAAGTGAACAGTATCAACTGGTATTGCTATTTTAATAAAACTAAAGCATACATGTGGTCTACCACTTTTGATACAAACAAACTCTGCATCCTGCTTATCAAAAAAGAAATATTGAACAGTACAGCTAGAGGGAATGTATTACTGGGTATAGGGTAATATACTACACCATAGGGTTTAGGAAAATATACTTTACTACGTTACCCTTTTGAGTCTAAGGGTAACTCCAAATACTTGCAACCCAAAATTAGAAGAAAGAAAAAAGTCTTGAGTG
Source organism: Struthidea cinerea (assembly GCA_013397865.1). NCBI lineage: Eukaryota > Metazoa > Chordata > Aves > Passeriformes > Corcoracidae > Struthidea > Struthidea cinerea. Next base: position 204,294 of record VZTI01002675.1, read on the forward strand.
TAATTTTTTTGCTTGAGGAAATTTGAAAGTTGTTATGTTAAAAATTAAGATGGATAAACAATATAAAGACTGAGATCCTTATCCTGTTTTCAGAATTTTTTACTTTATTTTTAAAAACAAGATGTCTACTTTTGGACTAGCAGAAAAAAACATTAATCTTAAATGGGGATTCGGAATTCTTTTCTAGTAACACAGTAAAAAATTTCAACTGCTTCTCATTTCATTTGTCACTTTTTTACCTTTTTTTTTTTTTATTCACTTCAAAATTATATACATAAAGTTTTCATTTAAAACTAAGTACTTCAAAATAGAAATGATTCTGGGAACTCCTACTCAGATATGTATTTTAATTATCTGAGGTGTTTTGTATCCCCATTCCATAGCTTTAAAGAAGCTTAGAGGAGAAGGCACGCCTTATATTATCACACTGCATTTTTACACACACAGCCCAATAGAAGAATTTGGTAAACAGAGGGAAACTGTGAAATCTCTGACAAGAGACTACCTAAAAAATATCAAAAATCCTGTTGTGTTGCTGAGGTGTTTGAGGATTCAGCTTTGGTTTGTGTAAGAGATGGTGAATTAAAATTTGATAATCATTATCAGTTTGCAGATGAGAATTTTTCTTAATGTGTTTTTTGGTTACAGCTAGACAAACATAAAAGTAAAATGAAAAGTCAAGACCATGTATTAAAATATATATGATAAAAGAGGGGCTAAAATCAGTATGGAGGTTCCAATTCAAAATCAAAAGTTCATAATCCTAAATGACATCTAAAATTCAATGTATTAGTAATTGAAAGGCAAATGGTATTTGACTTTCATATGACACCAAATATAACTTAAAATTTTACATAATTATGTTCCAGTCTGTTTTTCTTAGAAATTAATCTATTCTAGAGAAAATGCTATGTTTGAATTTCTGGAATATTTCAAAGAAATCTTACTAAGTATAAAAGAAAACAATAAGCTTATCTGAAAAGACATTCTGTCTTATAAACCATTAAGAACATTAAACACAATTAAATGAGAATTTATGGTTTGTATTAACGTGTGAAGCCAAATATATAGAGATATATCTCCTGTTTACTTGACCTTTTTTCAATATATTATTCCATATTTGATATAGTCCCGTGGTATTACCCCTATTTGCCCTTTTTCTGGGTAAACTCTTCTATAAGAGCATTTTGGTGTCTCAATCAATCTTATGCTCTGGTTGCCATATTTTTGTGTGGCACAATGAGGAGTATCGCCCTTTTGCTCTCTAAATGGCCTCCTTTGCTCCTGCCCCTGGCAAGTGATATGAGATGGTATCTTTGACACACAGAAATGTTAATGATTAATGTCAAAACAATCATCCATTTGCAATGGTGGCAGAATGTTTTGATGTGTTTTCAGCACCTGGATGCAGGGAAAGGAGGAATATTTTAGTGGGTGTGATGGTGAAACCTCTGATCAGCATAAGAAAGGGAGTGAGCACCCACCACTGGAGGCTCCGGGTTTTGAGCCAGATAAGGCAGAAGGCTGATAAGAGCAGACCCTGAAGAGGCAGGATAGTGCTTTTTATCATGCCATTGTCTTCTCTTACCCAATGGGCTCAACTGTAAAAAACCCTGCCCTGGGGAAGGTCACATTCACACAGAACCCTCCCACTTAGGCCTAGGGTTTTCATCCCTTCTGATGGGGCATATCTGACAGAACTATGCTGATGTGAGGGGCAGATATCATGTCCTAGAAGTTGCTCTATACCCTCAAAGACCTGCCACATGCCTCACACTCATTTCTGGGGCCTTCTACCAGAGGACATGCGTATCAGGGTATCAGGCGCAGTGTTGGAACAGATCCAGTGTTGCAACAGACAGTGTAAAACTCCCCCACCCCAGGGGAGGTACCTGAGCATCAAAATGTAAGCATAACTGTGTATTAACCCACTAAACTAGCTGTTTCAGGCTTCCCCCACCCCCAAAGGATTGAGATTGTGGCCATCACTTTGACCAACAGACATCAAAATTGCAACAATCTGGTCTTGTCACTGGATCCATGAGTGGTGATATCTTTCTAGTTTTCTTTCTTTCTTTTTTCCCTTCNTTAAGTGTTATTTTTACAGTTTTATATTGCTGTATCACTATAGATAATAGCCAAAACAGCAACTTGCTTTCCTTTGCAACCAAATTGTTCTAAAATAAACCCTACACATATAGATGTGTATTTATAAACACTGATTGTTCAATGTCATTTCACTCTAATCCACTCCAAAGAATCTATTAACAAGAATCTGAGTTACTCTTGTCTTCAGGGGCTGGTCATAATATTATTGAACAATATTAGGGTCTGGCCATGCCCCCCTACCAGGTACTGTAAAAAAATTAACCCTGTCCTGGCCAAAACTAGGACATGGATCTAGCCCTGCATATGGTTCTGTACATACATAAAAAGGAAGTAAGTGGAGATACTGTCAGGCCAAAATACAATTCAAGTAAAATATAACTTTAAAATAGTTTAAAGAAAATTAGAGACTTCTTTGTAGAGCCGTTCCATTTCCTTGTCCTTCATATCTCCCCTTCTTTATTATTATTTTAATTTTTATTGAAGTATAATTCTAGTAAAGTCAATGGCAAACCTTCCAATCATCCATTTTATTATAATAATAGCACAATATTTATGTCTTCTGTATTGTTTCACTCATTAAGAATTCAAAGCTGGGTAAGGTTGTCTTGTCTCCTGAGGAAAAAAGGCTGAGATGACCTACAGAAGGTATGTCTACATTTTATGAAGCAGTGACATGCACTGAACTGGTAGTGTCTTGAACAAACTCCACAGCCAGAAAGAGATACAACAAAGCGACGCAGATCAATTTTTCTGGACGTAGCACATCAAAAACAAGTTTCTAGGACATTGCTTCTTTATGCAATACTGTGCCATCAGGTTTGTTGCTAATTCTGCAGTCTAAAAACACTGCTGTACATAGAGGTATAAAAAAAATGCTGGAAGTCCTTCCACTGTCATAAATGACATTCTGAATAGAGCCCTAATATGAATTAAAGCCCAATGGAAACATATGTATTCAGAGATTCTTAGTCTCTTAAACATATTCTTTGCATTTTTATTAAATTGTACAAATAGTTGTGTCACTTACTGTAGATTCACATAAAAATTAATGTTGGAAGGCATTCAGGAAGTTATCTGTTCCAGCTCTTCCTCAAAGCAGCATCAGCTTTGAGCTTTTTATCAAGGTGCTTAGGTTCTTGTTTTTAACACTTCCAGGAATGAATTTCCCACAATATAGCTGTCTTGACTAAACTATCAGATAGAAGGATAAAGTTCAAATTATTTACTGTCACACCTAAGAATGTAAGCTTCTATTGGCATGGGAATGATTCAAAGTAGAATATAAAAAGTTTCGGTGTTTAGAGAGTAATGGTTTTATAGCAAATATTTTAATGCTTTTGGGATTTCTGTTGTCCAACTTTAACTTCTACACAATATTTATGATATGTTCTTTAGCTATTACTTTGACTATTTATAAATTATATTTCAGATCAAAAATTACAACAAAAGTTTTCTATCTATCCTTTGAATAATATGGTGATGTTTTCTTAATATTTATGAATTCACTATATGTTGTGGAGATTCTGCACCTAAACTTTTTCATCATTATTCAGAAAGTTTTACCGTGCATAAATGACTCCATAGATCAGTAGTGAGAATCATTATAATTTTCTTGTTTATCTTGTTCTCTTTCCTGATGTTTATCCCTGACGTAGTTGGAAATTGCTCAGCAGATAGTTTTCTAACAGTTTTTCTATTTGTGCATAAAATATATCTAGTCAAAGATTTTTTAATTTCCTTTTTTTGTTAAAGTGATATTTCATCTCATATGCAAAACCCAAGAAGGACGACGAGCAAGAATGACATGATGGATGAGCTCATGTAATGTCATTTAAATCTCAAGGAATAAAATGAAAGATGGATACTATAATTAAATTTTGTAATTAACAAACCTATCTGGTGTGCCTATGAGCATAATATTAGAAAGTTGTGTCTTTATATATTTAACTTTTCTAGTCCTGTATTTTACCCAATTGTAGTGAAGATATGCACCCTGTAAAAGTGAAGAATGAAGCAAAAAGTTTGATTTCTATTTCTTAATGATTTCTGATTCCAGCCTTTCTAAAATTCAGTAATGTTTTCTTGTTTCTAAACTGGAGATAGAAAAACTATGAATTCTAAAAGATGTGAATGGCTCTTCTATATTTACTTCAGTGGGGGGTTTTGTCCTAGTGAGTAATAATAGAATAAAGTAAAATAAAATTTTGAAAAAACTGCAATCAAGGAAAAAATTTCTTGTAATACGTTATCTATTCTTAAAGAATAGTAAAAAAAAACAAAACTGAAACCAAAACAGAAAACACCATCATGCCCTCAGAGAGCTCATGGGATCAAATCAGACCTGGAACCAGTGTGTCAGAGAAACATAGGATTATTTGCAGAGAGGGGAAGACTCTCTGTGGATTCTTTCAGGGACTTGATAACACCATTGTACTCTGATATATTCTAAAGCACTGTCACATTATACATGTTAAAAGTAAAGAAATCAAGTCTGCTTTTAAGTGCATGGTGCGAGATATCTGTGTCACCCAATGCCACAGTTTTAACCCCAGCTATCAGCTAAGTCCACCAGCTGCTCACTCACTCTCACCTGTTGGGATGGGGAAGTGAATCAAAAAGGTAAAAGTGAGAAAACTTATGGGCGGAGACACAGGCAGTTTAATAGCAAAAAAGGAAAAGCTGCATGCCCAAGTGAAGCAAAACAAGGAACTTACCACTTCCCAGCTGTAGGGAGGTATTCAGCCTCCAGGAAAGCAGGGCTCCGTCACGCATAATGGTGACTTTGGAAAACCAACATCACACTGAACATTGCTCTCCCTTCCTGCTTATTCCCTCAGCTTTATATGCTGAGCATGACACCATGTGGTCTGGAATATCCCTTTGATCAGTCTGGATCAGGTGTTGAAGCTGTGTCCCCTCCCAGCTTCTTGTGCACACCCAGCCTCCTCACTGGTGGAGTGGATGGACTAAGAGGCAGAGGAGGTCTTGACTCTGTGTAAGCACTGCTCAGCAACAGTGAAAGCATCTCAGAGTTATCAACAGTTCCCAGCATAAATCCAAACCATATTCCTTTACTAACTACTATACTGAACAAAATTAACTTTATCCCAGCCAAAACCAGCACAGCTTTTTTACACTCTCTTAACTTTGTAAAACCATTTCCTTTCAAATGAAACTGACTGTTTCCCTTAGACCTTAGTTTTAATGAATATCATTTTGGTGACCATAAAAATATCATTTTAAGGCAAGTTAACTCACTAACCTAATGGAAGGACACTTGGATATTAGGAACCAATAAAAATGTAATGGAAATGGAGTAGGTAGGATTCTCTTTGTGCCTTAGAATTAAATAACCTGTTGCACGTTTTTGTTGTCTCTGGCTTTTTTGACTGAACCTGCCAAAATTTCAGTCCCTAAATATCACACTAGAAGTACCCAGAATAATTTTCGTTTATCCTTTAATTTGAATTAATATATGTTATACAAGTATTTATATTACTAGTATAATATCAACTAATTTGTTCTCACTACTTGCATTACAGTTCATTAATTAATCCCTTTCCAAAAAACTGGATTCACACAAGGTCTTATAAGTTGCATGCTAGACTTTGTTAATACAGCAAGTAACACAGAAATTTCATTGCTACTAAATGTGTTGTCTATTTTGCATTGGTTTTAGTCCCAGAATTCTAATTCTTTACCAAATGTCTGAAATATGCAGTGTGCAGAGAGAATTTGGCAAACCAAAGAATGACTGTACTAAGTGGTGAACTGTAACTGGAAGCAAATAAATGTTTATAACCTTTCAATATGAAAAGTCAATAGCATAGTTACATCCTGGGAAGTTCATTCAGAGTCAGAGGGAAGTTATTGAATGTCTGAATCCACAACCAACTCTTGATGACAACCCCTTAAAGTTACACCTCCAGCATGTGTTTTTCTCATAATTCATAAGTTTTACCTAGATATTTTCCATTTTTTTTTCCTCCTAATTCTCCTGCTTCACTCTCTCTGGAGACTGGAAGTTCTTGTTTTCCGTTGTAAATGGAATAAAGTTTTGTTCAGCTATGTTTCTTTAAATGCATCCTTTTAGTTTTCAAGTTTGTTTACTTGCTCATTTTCCTTCTGTTCTGAAATTTTAAAGGGTATTAAATTCTTGAAGGTATTTCTCTTTTCACAGATTACTTGATGCATTTCTCATTTTAAGTATTAATCTTTTTAAAACACTCTTTTTTTTTCTTTTATACCTGCTTGAAATTTTAAATAAAATATCTATACCTAACACTGTTCCCCAGTAGCTGGTTTATGAATATATTATACCTGTAGAATGTACTTCAAGATTAGCAATGGCCTCTGTCAGTTTTTAAAATAGCGAATAACCATTTCTCTATTCTGCTGCTGCAAAAAAAAAAAAGAAAAAATTTAAGTATTCCATAAGTGCTAAAATTTCCTCACTCAGGAAGTACCAGGTTTTTTCTTACATTTTTAAAAATATAATTACATTAACACAAAGGTGTCTAACATGATTATGATTAAGTATATCATTACCTGATTAATTATAAATTATATTATCATAGATGAGGTTAGCTTGATGGACTAGTGCAGTAGTTTCCACTCACTGCATATAGCTTAGGCTTTTCACCAGGTGCTGTGGCTGAGAACTCATGGCTGACTAGATAGTCATATGGAAAACCAAAAAAAAAACCAAAAACCCTTATGGTCAACACCAGTGGAGAAAAAACAGGTGTTTGGTGAGGATTTAGTTACAAGGTTATTTGCAGTCATATCTGTTTTTTTCTAGTTTTAATAGAAAAGTGCCACTACTAATACTGTAAAAATTGTTCAACCAGCATCTAAACCCCTCCCTTGTGTTATGCTCACCCGTGAAATGCTCCTTGGGGTCCTAAATTCACAAATGCTAGTCTTACTTGAGCTGAACTGCGTGGGGCTTAGGCAACAAGAAGACAAAAGGCAACAAGGATTCTTTGGGGTGGAATACGAACAGTTGAAAGAAACTAAAATCAGATCAGGACAAGACAGATCCTTGCACCAAGTACTATCAAGTAAATAAATAGCCTATGATCTTTCAATACTAATGAAAAAAATATGCATATTCCAAAACATATTTATTTAAATATTTACATTTAATGCACCAGTTCTATCATTTTTCTCACTGAAATCACTCAATGAATTTTCTAATAATTTTTTTAGCCATACTTGTCCCAAATGAAAAATACGAGTCAGCATAAAACTAATAAAGCTAGTCATAACTCCTTAAAATTCTGAGAAGTAATTAATCCACAGCAGACACTGCAATATTAGAGGGAGTGATAGAAAAATACTACTGATTTTTAACAAGGAACAAGTAAACTGGCTTTCAAATGGTTGAGAAGAAGCCGTTGTGAAATATACCCTAGCAGATATTTTAAATCTGTTCTCACTCTATGCAAAAAAAAAAAAAAAAAGAAAAGAAAAAAAAAAAAAAAAAAAAAGAGTTTCTAAACAGTTTATGCTTATTGTGAATATGACAATAGGCAAGAATGCAGCAAAGCTGTACTCTCTTACTCTGTCATTATTCATTGTCAGAAACTGACTATGAAATCAGTGGATGAAATGTAAATTAAAGGATGTGTTAATACTTACCCGCTTGAGATAAGTAAGATTAAAATAGTATTCAAATGATATTTCATTTTAATTAGATTCTCCTTGTCAAATATTTTATGTATTCCAGTATATTCAGAAAATTAACTGTATTCTTTGGAATTAATTTAGCAGTTTAAAATAAATCTTACTTTATTATAAAAAGTCTACTCTTAGCAGTATTAACTTTATTATTTGGTTATTTTTTTTTTAAATAGATTTCAATTCTTCAGATAAGATTTTGTTTTTCAAATTCAGAGCATGTAAAACTTTCAGGTTGGTATTTGAAAACTGCAGTATTTGCTGTTTCTCTAATCTACTAGAAAATTTTCTTAGGCTTGACATTTTGCATGGCAGTGATTCATAACAGACTGCACAAAAATCTATCTGTATATTGACTATAACTATCATGAGTCAAGTTAATTGCTTTTTTGACTATCATAAATAATATTACCGTGCTTGCTACTAAAGATAAAATTTTTAGTTTAGGTAAAGTGTAGGTCTGATTTTTTTTTTCCTTCTAGGTTTCAAATGGTGATGTTTTATATTTTGTCTTTTTCTCTGGGTGTTCTATTAATCTGACTGAATGTTCCTATTTTAAAAGAATTAGAAATGTTTGGTTGTTAAGTGAGAAGTTACATCATTACTGTTATTATTACCAGGAAATATGATCTTACATTGCAGTTCTAAGAAGTCCATAGTCACAAGTAAAAAATAAAAATACTTTCAGCAGTATAGATTAGAAATCTAAGACACATAACTGCAGACTTCTCTCTTGTGTTTAATTTCTAAAGTTTGAATATTCACCTCTTACATGTGTTGAGAAAACAGAAACAAGGAATATATATTGTTTATTCTTTAAAGAGGTGCAGAGGTATCAGGTTTATGTCTACCACTTTTTTATGGACATTGAGATTATTGAATGGAGTCCTTTGGTCAGGTGAGATACTTCCAAGTGAACAAAAAAAACCCCTTAAGTGTGATAGAATTTTAAGTAACTGTCATCTTTTTTTCTCCCATAACTTGCAGTTAGTTTTGACAAAACTAACATTTTATACACTATTTCACCTGAGCAGAATTCTGTAAAAAGTTGTTGAAATTTATCAAACTTAAGGCATATAAATGAAAAAAATGTTTTTAATTTAGAAGCTTAATGACTAAACATGCTCATGCTTCACACACTGGTGAATTACAGTGGATGGATATAGGCTCTTCAGGGAGGTCAGGTTGGGTAACAACAGCAAGAAATCTCGAACTGACCAGTCCTGGTCTTCGTGGAGAATTTTCACCACCTTGAAATTTGCTAAAATGACCACATTTGACCGCACAAAGCAATCTATGATTGCATTGATGAAAATTTCCTGAACAAAGTTGATCAAGAAGCTGACAAGGAAACATTGTCAACTGAACCTGTTATTTACAAAAGAGGAAGAACGAGCTGTGAGTTGTAATGTGGGAGCAGTCTTGGCTGCAGCGACCATGAGAAGGTGGAGGTCATGATACTAAGAGGAGGAAGCAGTACAAAAAGCAGGGCCAGAACCCTGAATTTCAGGAGAGCAAACTTTAATCTTGTATTGGGTTTGCGTGGCAAAGTTTTCAGGGTTAAGAAAGTCAAAGGAGTGAATTCTGTATATGTCAAACAGTGTCAGCCATAGAATATGTGAGAGAAATATCCCTGCAGACACCAAGATCACAAAGAAAGAGGGGGAGGACGTGCTGTATGCACCAGAGCAGAGATTTCACTTCAGCATGTGATGGAGATTTTAGTGAGGCAGCTGTCCCCCTGCAGGGACCCATTCTGGAGAAGTTCATGAAGAACTGTAGACTGTAGGAAGGGAAGGACTGACACTGGTGAAAGTCAATGTTCCTGGCTATTAGGTGCATGTTTTTGCCCCGCCTTCTAAAAAGAGACCTAATTTTTGCAGAACATTAGGTTTAAGGTTTTTATCTGTATTAGCTGCAGAATCATCTTCTAATAATCTCTCTTAGAAAAAACAGAAAAACTGTGGCATAAACAAATTTTGAACTAAATTGAGCCTGCAAATTATTAACTGGATGAAAGGGGAGTGGAGTAGGGAGTCATTTTATGAGAACACTGAAGGACAATGTTAAATAAGAAGTTGTTTTTATTTTCTCTATTAAGCATGTAATTCATGAAAGGAATGAAAAGAGTGAATCATGTCTCTCAAAATTGGGGTATTCACTTAGGGAGAAATTTATTTTTCTTCCTTAATACTACAATTGCTATATTTCTGTGACTTTTCTGATGAAAATTAGGGTAGTTAGCGGGGTTTTTTTAACTACAGAACCTGGTTTAGGGTTTTTTCCTTTTTTTTTCCTCCATGAGTCAAATTAAATAGTTCAATTCCTGGGCTTCCTGTAAAATCTCTTTTATAACTTCTAATAATTTCCTAAATTCCATTATACGTCGTGTAAATTATTGTTCCCTTGATTGATGAAGAAAATTTTGAATAGGGTTTTCTTTTCTCTTTTTTTTTTTTTTTTTTGACAATTTACACACATTAACTAAATCTCTACTTTCTTACTAAATGGTGTGATGGTGTCCTGGTTTGACACTGGCCAAATGCCAGACACCCATGAAAGTCGCTCACTCACCCTCCCCTGCTACAGCTGGGCAGAGGAGAGAAAAAAATTAACGAAGGGTTCATGAGTTCAGATAAGGACAGGGAGAAAACACTTCAAGGGCAAAACAGGCTCAACTTAAAGGTACAAAGTGAATTTATTACTAATAAAATCAGAGGAGGATAATAAGAAGTAAAATAAACGCTTAAAAATACCTTTTCTTCCCCCAACCCATCCCTCCTTCCCACTGACAGTGCAGGGGGCAGGGTATGGGTGTTTGGTCAGTTCATCACCTGAGATTCTCTTCTGCTTCTCAGGGAGAAGAGTCCTTCCCCTATGAGATCGTGGGGTCCTTCCCATGGGAGACAGCTCTCCATGAACTTCTCCAGTGTCGCTCCAAATCTCTCAAGCAGCAGTCCTGCCAAAACTGCTGCAATATGAGTTCCTCCCACGGGCACACAGTCCTCCCAAAAATGCTGTACTGTGGAACTCTCTTTCCACAGGATGCAGTCCTCCAAGGACAGGCTGCTCCAGCCTGGAAGCAAGG
>VZTI01002677.1:0-46692 GCA_013397865.1 Struthidea cinerea
GCACTGCCAAGTCCATCACTAAAGGCCTAAAGGCCACATTCACATGTCTTTTAAATACCTTCCAGAGATGGTGACTCAACCATTTCTCTGTGCAGCCTGTTCCAGGGCTTGACAACCCTTTCAGGGAAGAAATTTTTCTCAGTTTCCCATCTTGTCCTATTGCCTGTTCCTTGGGAGAAGACGCTGACCCCCACCTGGCTACAGCCTCCTTTCAGGCACTTGTAGAGACCAGTAAGGTCTCCCCTGAGCCTCCTTTTCTCCAGGCTAAACATCCCCAGCTCCCTCAGCTGCTCCTCAGCAGACTTGTGCTCCAGACCCTTCCCCAGCTCCACTGCCCTTCTCTGGACACGCTCCAGCACCTCAATGTCTTTCTTGAAGTGAGAGGCCCAGAACTGAACACAGGGTTTGAGGTGTGGCCTCACCAGCGCCCAGTACAGGGGGACAATCACTGCCCTGCTCCTGCTGGCCACGCTATTGTTGGTACAAGCCAGGGTGCATCTATGTATTACAGTACAGTACTAAACCTATATTAGTACTAGATTTGCAATCTGAATGATTTCCTCTGCCTTGAACCTTCCTCAACAGTATGTACAATCTCAAGTACACTCATCCATTTTTACAGCATCCACTCCAAATGTGAAAACAAAATGTGTTAGCTGAAGCAGATCAGATGACTGGAAGCATACTCTATGCTTCAGTGATCAAAAGGTAATGCTTAGGAAACTGTATAAACAAGGACAAGTACATGTGGTATTATTCTTTTCTGTCCTCCCAAGACTCCAAATGCTGGTGGCAGAGGAATTTTGTGACTTGGAATAGTTTCTAGAAGGTGAATCCTATTTTCACAGGTACTTACCAAGAACATTCATCCTGGCATTGAACTGCTCCAGTTTTGTACAGCCCATGAAGACATTCTCAGCAAGAGATGAAATACTGTTCTTACTAATGTTTAAAATTTTCAGTTCTTTCAAGCATAGGGGTGAACATAAGCATGAAATTTTGTTTCTATGATAACAACAAGAAAAAAGACAATCCATGTTTTACTTAGAAACTATTAGGTAAAACGTGAAAGTAGTGTTGATCTGACAATGCCATCCTTACACCACTAAAACAAAAAGAATACTTTATCTACATAAAGGCTGACCAGTCAGCAAAAACACTAGCACATGTGGCAACACGGAGTAACACGACTGATATTAAAATCAGTTTAATTAATTTGGAGACCAAGTGTCAAAATGTATTGCGAGGTTTAGTTTTCTGATTATATACTGGAGATCAATCCCACACAAAGATGATTGTTGCATTGGTGAGAGGTTCTGTGTACTAAAAATATGTGTTTGCAATATCATAATTACAGAATTACTAACAACCTAAAAAAACTTTTAAAAAAGGATTCCCTGTATGGAATGGAATTCAGGATGAGTATATAATTTTACACAACGTATTCTGGGGAGAAGAATACCAGAAAGAGGAAGAGAAAGATCCCCAAAACACAGAGATAAAAGATCCATCTACTGTCTTGCCAGGGTAATATTGCTAACAAAGTTCACCATCTTATTTAGCATGAGTTGTAGGAAATGAATGAGACAGTCTCTGCAGTTTACAGAGCTATCACCTATTGCATTCTTAAGAATTCCATATAGGTATGAATTACCTCACTAAGAAATATGATAGTAAGTGCTGGCAAACACAAAGCTACATGTTTTCTCTGGTTTTGTAATTTAAAACATATCCATACCAATACTTAAAATTACATTAATACTACTTCCAGAAAAGCTTTTGTGCATATGAAGTACACTGGAAACTGTATTGTGTATACAGAAAACCTGTATTGAATAGTTGAATATGTCAGACTATACAGCCCTGTGGATTAATAGTATAGTAGCAGAAAGATACTGAACTACAACATATTTAGCATGTTACTGGAACAGCAAAGCTATTAGATTCTATCAAGGTCCTAAGACGTTCTCATGTCTTGTACTTTGTAATACAACAGTGAAAATTGTAGCAATTTACACATTTGGAAGACAGTGTCAGTGTTTCACTGGTGACTAAACAATCCTTTCCATGCTATAAGAGTCATCATTCTGCATCACATACCTATTATTTCCTGTTATGTTTGTTAAGCTACAGCCCATTCTCTCATGCTACTCACCCTTCCAGCAAGAGTTGTTCCAGATTTTCAGCAACACTTGTTAGAAATTCAGGAGTGCACACCAGCTGATTGTATGAAAGGTTAAGTTGCTTTAGAGTTGGACATCTAAGATGTGGATCCAAAGCAAAGGAAGGTCCAATGTCATTTCGAGAGATATCAAGACTTGCAATACAATTCATTTTCAATAAGTAAGTCGGGAAAGAAGTAAATCGGTTACTGTGCAAATCCAAGTAAGTCAAGCATTTCAAGTTCTGAAAGAAAAGTATAATTGATTTTTAAGAAGTTAAAATAAAATATCAATTTATATGTTTATAATTGAGTTATATTTTTATACAAATTATTAATTTATTTATATTTAATGCACATGGAAAAATAGCAGAAAATAGCAATCGTACCAATGTAACCTATAATGTTTCTATGACAAAATAAAGTATAGGGCATTATTCAAAAATAATTAGCTACATTTCATAACATTTAAGATATTAATTGCCTGCAGTTCTCAGTTCCATTTCCATTATTATGCTACTTAATATCACACATCTTAAAGCAGTTCTCTGCAGTAAATTACTTAAAACAATTCCATGAAAATACTTTTATTTCTAATGAACATGAATCCACTGAATGAAAGTTGAATATGAAGCATGCAAAAATATACACACATATTCTTCAATAATACAGCTATGGATACATTATTACAATACATATGGATGACATTATTAGAGACCAACAATTTATTTTAACTAATTTCAACTTGTATGACAGAAAATTATGCAGAATTACTTCACACAGTTGTTCTGGAATGTTTGTAAGAGCATTTTGGTGGAGCTCCAGTTTCTCAAGGTGTTCCAGATGACTAGTTAGGCAACTATTCTGGCTGATGGCATCAACGTTCTCCAGCTCATTTGATGAAAGATCTAGTGATTTAATATATTCTTTCTCTGAGATCAATGAAGAAAGACTGTCTGATGATCTTATATGTGATGACAATTTTGGGATGCCTTCTATTAAAAGAAAAATGTGAAAATACCATGAATTCATTTATCACTTACATAAAATTACAATAAATCAGCTTGGGATTTAAAGATGCAGAAGAGAGTGAATGTTAGGATATTGGTTAAGATCCAAATCCATGAAGAATTCTATTAAGACACAAAAATTTGTAAGACAGTAGGGAAGGGAAAGAGATGAATGCTCACACGCTGCACGACAGAAGGAGCTTTTGAAAGCTAATAAGGGCACTCATTAAATTCCATTGCCTACATAAATTATTTGTGGAGTCCAGGAAATAAAAATTCCTATATATGTATTATTTTTACTTCACTGTAGTATTTCCCAAATGTATCCTCCTCTTAAACAAATATATAATCTGTCTCAAATCTTTGCATATGTTTGTGAAAGCATTAAGGTTGCTGTATCTGTCATATACCATAGATTATATAGTTTACTTACTGGGGGATTCATCTGAGAGCAAGAATTTTCGTCTTTGTTTCATTAATGGTTCATAATCTGAACCAGGTCCCTGCAAAATCCAAGCGAAAAAGCATTTAGGAACATATGCATGTTCTGAAACCATCCAAATTCAGTAAATCTCTTTTTATTGTGGTTTCTTTTCATCAGAGCCTATAGGGAGAACACAAAGACACTGTATACTTGAACTGAAAATAACAGTAGGTCACATCTTTATGAAAGATATTAATCCATGCAATATGAAAGAATGGTAGATTTAAAGTGCAATGGAAGCAGTGCATTTCTGGTAACTCAAGAATGACTTTCACTAGGGTGCAGTAATAGGATGGAGCAGGATATTGCAAAACATAACTTCCTCTAGGGAAGCCAGTCTCTCCAGTTTCCCTTTACAGTAAATGGAAAGAGACAAGCTCCTTCCAAAGGAACCTGACTTTGACTCCACCAATTTGTCCTCTTACGCCTTCTTAAGGAATTGGTCTCTCTCCACTGATCATTGCTGAAGATCAGCTTCACTAAGGGAAGTTAAATCTTTGTCAATGGGCCCATGATCCCTGTATTTCCATTTGAACACCAGACTGAAAAGTTGAACAATTCGAAAGGTTGTCTACTTTTTAGTGATCATGAATTTTTGCTGACATAAATTCATCCGTACAGTGCACCACAACAGAAGGAAACACCGAATGGCAACAGTAAGACAAAGCCCATATGGTTACATGACCTTTCCTAACACTTGATTATTAACAGTTTTGGAGTAGGCAATGCAGATGGACTTAAAAACCTGGAGTGAGCAAGGATCTGACTTACCACAGAGTAGGAATGTCGCAGCAAAGTAGGAGAACCTCTTTGACATGCCATTTCCCTACAATATAAATCAGCAACTGCAATGGAATTGGACTTCTTTTTTGTAAAAAGTGAACCTTCACTTCCTTGAACACAGGAGGAGAAATAGGTAAGAAAATGTATTTAAAGATGAGGCTCAGAGTTCAACTGTAATATAGATGCTGACAAAGGAGAGATGCATTCCACAAGCATCAATACTGGCAGGAACTCACTGGTCGATTCTGTGTGCAATAGGCCAAGAATGTTGTCAGTGTGTTTTAGAGCGGAGGGGCCATACTAACCTGACATTCTTCAAGTAGAACCTGCAGGTGATTGCAGGACCTACACTGATGATTTATGACTTAAAGTTTCCATCAGGTTGGGATTATTATACACGTTTCATACCACATGTTTCTGCTACTTCAGTGTAAATAATTTCTTAAAATAGAAAAGGGTTGTATTTCAATAGATTAATTTGCACTCCCACATTTATTGAAAATGAAACATCCAATGTCACTCTGGATTTGGTGATTTAGGAGACATTTGGTGTCATTATCTGGAGACATTTGATGTCCCTCTTCTCAAAGCTACTTTTAAAACTCCTAAAATCACTCCTGCATTTTTTTATGATAACAACTTTTCTACATGGGGCAACAAACAGACCTACAGAAATCAAAAGCAGTGCTGAATGATATAAGGAAAAGAACAAAACAGAATCAAAAAGTTCCTTAGGATTCTCTGATTCTAAAATTCAAATTCTTCATCTGTGATGATTTTAAGTAACCAACTGTTCTAAAACAAGAGCAACATTTGAACAACAAAAAAGATACGTTACAAATTAAGGCTACTTTCATTATTAAGTTGCTGGTATTACAGACAGAAATGATGTCTTTCTATAAGTTAAGGGCATTCAAATGTCCTGGTTACAAAGAATGATGTTGGGCTGAACATAAATCTATCATTTACACTTTCTGATCCATTAGTTTATCTTTGGGATAGAGGTTGTTTCACCGACTTTATTTGTTAATAACATAGCCCTCTACACCAGATCTGGTTGTATGAACTTTATTTACAGACTACCCAGAGAACAGAGGGGTTTCTAGATCGCAATACACCTGACTTCATGATGAGATAAATTGGGCTCCTGAAGGTCTTGCTTTTTGCCATAGATTATAAAGGCAGTTCAGAAACAGACAGAAAAAGTCAAAATCTAAATTCAATTGCATGAATCTCACTCTTTCTCTCTATAAAAAACTGAATGCATGACAAACTAATTTTAAATGTATAACTGAATAAAACTCTTCAAGGTCTTAGTTTTGTAGATGAAGCACATACTCACCACAAACTGTTTTCCAATGTTAGCCAAACAGAGTTTTAGACAGAAGTTTTTTTCTTCATGGGAGTTGTTATATCTCAAATACAAACAAACAACTGATTTATGGCTATAGTCTAGCTCCAGTACATTAGACTGGGATTATAAAAAGCAAAAAAAGAAAAGAAAAACAATTACCTTCACTATCAATATCATCACTCAAAGGAAAAACACTGTCCACTAATGGGTCAGGTATGAAATTCCAATCATAGTTTCTATCCACTCCATCTTCAGACAAGTTTGGATCAGAGGGGACTCTTGATCTATCCTCTGAAATGTTCTTCATCTGGAATTTCAGCACCATCCTTGCCAGCGCAGAACCTGCATCTGTATGTACAAGAAATGGAAAAGATAAAATAATCTCCAAGAAATCCAAGTAGCTTTAAAAAAATAACAGAAATAACTTGATTTATTTTCAAGTTTTGCCAAACTTTCTATAGCCAGCTGAGTGCAATGAAGAGATTCTCAACTGAAAGTCTTCACCTAAAACACTTTCATTATGCCATCAAAAGATATTGACACGTTTTGTATAGCAATTTCTATATATACTCACTTTGTTTTCTTGTTTGAGTAAGTTTATCTGGGAACAAAGGAATGAGCCAGGAAGGTTCTAATCTGCCCAAACCAAATCCTCCAAGACATATACTGCTGTTGGTGACATCAAGGCTAAGCTTCTTTAAGAGCAAGCTGATGATTTGGCTATCTCCTCTCTTTATACTGATGGTCAAAGCACTCCGAATATCCTGCTCTCGAGCACCATTGGCTAATAACAATTCCACCAATTTAGGATTATTTCCTTTCTCACAAACCTAAAAGAGAAAAGCAATTAAAACAAACCAAGAATGTGAAGCATTCAATTAACAGCTCAGACTGCATTAAGAGGCTTGTCTCAAATTCAGATTGACTTTATTTTAAGGATAAAGGACTTTATTTTAAGGATTGTGTCTCTCTCTTTCTCAATTATGCAATGCCTTACTCCTTGGAGCATATGCCTGCCTAAGGCATCTGAGTACCGATTCCCATTTTCATGAAGGCTTTGCCCAAAATGTATCAAATGCTTGAGTTCTGCAGTTGTAGTTTTTGTCATGAGTGCACACAGTTTTCAGGCAGAAATGAATGGTAATTTATCTAGTTTGGTTATTGCATGTGGTCTATGGCAACTCCATTTATTTATCCCTTTAGTGGAAAATAGACACTTAGGGGTTATCATCTGGATATTTAATGGACAGACAACAACAGTGAGTCTCATCAAACCTTGCCTAATGATAGTGAGCTCAGGTCTACTGGCTTAAACTACGTGAAAGGAGGGTGTAGCCAGGTAGAGAATGGCCACTTCTCCTGGGCAACCAGTGACAGGACAAGAGGACATGGCCTCAAGCTGCTCCAGGGGAGGTTCAGGTTGGACATCAGGAAGAATTTCTTCATTGACAGGGTGGTTAAGCATTGGAACGGGCTGCCCAGGGAAGTGGTGGAATCCCTGTTCCTGGAAGTGTCCAAGAAACAACTGGATGTGGCACTTAGTGCTCTGGCTTAGTTGACAAGGTGGTGTTCAGCCAAAATTTGTACTTCACTATCATCGAGGTCTTTTCCAACCTTTATGTTTCTATGATTCAGTCGGCTCCTCCCAAACTCCAAGCCTGCATTGCTACACAGACCAGTGTTGATTGTCAACATTAAAAACATTTTCTAGAACTACTTTCAGTTACTTCAATGTGCCCTCTGTGGTCTGCTAACACTGATTTGCCTACGTCACACTCTATGAATGGATGGTCAGTTCTAAACCCAGCTGTGCGTTGCCACCCAGACAGTTCTACCAGAAGAACTGAACACTTCCTAATTCCCTTCATGCAGTGGGGTTCTCTCAGACTGTTTAACACTTAGACACTGAACCAAAATAAAGAAGTGCTTATGCATATCACTTCACAGAAAAAAAAAGAAAAAATTAAATTTAAAGGTGGCCACATATAGCAAGAAGCACTTGTGGGCATGTGGGAGCAGTCTCTCTGTTCTTTGTGTTCTGCAGAATAAATATTTACATGACAACAGAAAGGAACCCAAAAGCACAAATTTTTAAGCAATAAAATTATATATATATTTCCATGTATTACCTGATAGATCAAAGAGTTTGTCTTTGTCTTCTTATTAATATCAGCTCCCAGTAGAAGTAAACATTCAGCCATAATACTGTTGTACTCCATACATGCTTTTTCCAGCATCATATTTTTTAAATCATCATTTTCAGCTATTTTAGCAAAACATTTACAACACAGGCTTTGAAACTGAATGGGAAGACAAACAATAAAAGTTAGGACAAAAAAAGCACCAACATTTTTCAGCTGTGGAACTGTCAAAGCAAGAAGATACCTGTTGATCTCGCTGGTCAGTGAAACACATGGACATCTGGTAGAAAATGACTGTGTCAAATGATTCATTTTCCAGCAGCTTTGCAAAACAAGGTGACAAACCAAGAATTGCCAAGATCGCATGAAATCCCTAAGAATACAACGAGAACATTGAAAGAAGTATAGTGTTAAAAAGTGTCACTTCAAAACAGGTCATGCAGCAAAATCAAATTTCAACCAAAAGATTCATGCTTTAATTTTTCTGTCTTACTTTTAAACATGCATTAGTTCAAAATAGGAGAAGTTCAGAAGACAAGGCAGAAATAGCAGGTGTCTCTGTGTTTATATAGCTGTAGTTTCAAGCTTGTTTAGCTGACCCACTTAAACAGATATTAACTGACACTGAAAAGTCAAATATGCACCATAATATCTGACAACATCCTGCCTGGCAGTGACAAACGTACTTGGGATTTCCTGAAAATGTAAAGAGGAAACAATCTCTTTCTAAGGATATGGAATGAAGATACATCTCCTGTTCCAGTGTGTTGCTCTGTAATCCCTGAATTTGAAAAGAACTATTAAACTAAATGAAAAAATTAACAGGTGTATCTAAAAACTAAGAAGAAATACATAATCACCCCATGATCCTGCAAGTAAAGTTTACCTAGAAGGGTGAACTGGGTAAATTATGGACTCCTTGTCCAAACCTGGTTGAAACTAAATCACTTGAAGTAACTTCCTTATTCCAGCACATTATTTTTATTTCTCTCAACATTGGTTGCTAAGCTAAATGTGGAAAGGTTGGGGGAAAACAGCAGCAAAGAAGGGAGCCTGTATTTGTGATATTTTCATATTCATCTGGAAGAGGAATATAGAAACTCTCACAGAAAGCTGATGTCACAGGCAACCTCTATTCCACTAAAAAATTGAAACTGGTAACAAATAGGGAAAGCTTCTGAAGCAGAGGAAACAGAACTTCACACAACGATTAAACGTGTTTACAAAGAACTCTCCTTCCATATACAGATGTGGGTCAAAGTCTGATAGTATTCCACCAATATCCTTTCTTAAATACAGCATTCCTACACCAAGTTTATTCCTGGTGACAAGGCTGGTAATTAAGTTATCTTCTATGACTTCTGAAAGAAGGGCAATCAGTACTATGATGGTTACTTCATGAAATGGTTACAGATTGACAGAACGAGGGATCATGACTGAGAAATTTGTTCTAGTTCGCAGATCTCAGAAGTCTTAAATAAGCACTTAACTTATGCTTACACATCCTGGATTGAATATGTGCCTCCAAAAGAACCATCTCTATGACAAATGTCTCAGTTTAATTACAAAGGTTTATACTACTCTAGCAATTTCAATAAAATCAAAATGAAGTAAGTAAAACATGGAATTATACTTCAAATATAACTATATTAAAATAATTTTTTAAGGTTTTGAGTTTTGTTTTCATCTTCATACACAGAAATGACACATACATGCATCTGGATTTCAGTGACTTCTTTAAATCGTCGCAGAGTAGAAACCAGAACTGCTGACAGGACATGCATAGTGGCAATACACAAACTCTTTCTTGTAATCAAAGAGCGTAGAAGACTCAAACCCAAACACTGTATGTCTAGAAGAAAAAGAAATATTATTCAGACACCAATAATTCAGACATTCTGAGTGGAATAAACCCATGATTTAAGTAGTCTTTTAGTAACATTCTAGAAAGTTACTTGCACAAGCTATTACAGGGCAAGGCAGAACTGCAACGTGGGTGAATCTGAGGACTATGCAGCACTGCAGCCTTCGCTTGCCATGCAACCTACATCACATCTAGCTCTAAAGAGAGCAACAGAACTGTTACAAACCCTCCTACCACGTCATTCTCGTTCTACTAACAAAACACTTTCCCTACCTTGTTCGTCTGGATACATCTGTAGGGTGTGAAGCACAGTGTCAGTAGCTCCTTGCTGGGTTAAAATTTCTAGTGCACCAGTGCACTCAGCTACAGAACCAAGTAGCTTTAATCCACACTTCTGAATGCTAGGATTTCCAATAAACTAATGGAGAAAGGAAGATAAAATCAGATCAAGACTGTTCTGCCTACAATGGCAATAGAAGAGTTGCTTGTTCTTAAAGCTGTTCTGTAACAACAAGTGAATGTTGTTCTTCAGTAGGTGAAATCACAGGTGATGTGACAATAAGTAACAACAATCACAATTTCAAAAATTTTCTTACCAACCATCAGTTTCAGCTGCTCATAACTTCCCCAGATTTTCACCCATGATTCTGAAAATATTCCCTAGCTATTTTTCTGATGAAAAATGGGATTTTTTTCCCTCAAATTCTCATTGATAAGTTTACACCATTTTTCTAGGCCAAGAAGAGGGAGAAAATGTACTTCCTTTGTGGTTAAAAAGGAAAAAAAAATATGGCGGGGTTTTTTTGGAGTTTTTTTGATAACTGGAATAAGTGATAAACATGCTGGCAGCTGAAAAAATATGAAAATAAAAATATATGAAACAACATACCTATTATCACACCTCATCAAGATTTTAAAATTCTTGTTTGGTTATATAGAAATTCAACAGGTTACTTGTGATAACTATTTCCCAATTTCTCCCCACTTTTAGATGGAGGAAACCTAGATGAGGCCTAGATCTGAGAGTGTCACAGCCATGACAGACTTGCAAATCTGCAAAATTATTTCAATGGAGTCATGTCCAACTTCCTCCTTATTCTGTCTCTAGTTTTTAATTAAATATGTCAATTTCTAGCCCTTCTTGCTGATATTGTAGTACCCCAAACCACAAACCAGCTGCATTGGAAAATGCAATCAGGATGATCACAAAATACTGGAGACCTTTTGAAGCAAAAATTATTTTACCTCCTTTGTTAATTCCTGTATCTGATATCTTCAGATTAAGATGTCCTTTAGACACTCTAGAACTATTTCACTGATACATTACTTGCTCTGACTTCTATAATAAATGTAAGAGGCATAAATTTCCTTGACTGAATCTGTTTGGCAAGCTTAAAATTCCTGAGAGAGACTCCTAAAAAATCAAGAATTGCTACATTTTGATTGTGATCATGTGAACCTTGAAAACCCTGTAGAGATTGGATTCTTCTGAAGGCCATGAAGTGAAACATTTCCCATCACTAGGATTTAAGGCTAATTTGCTGTGCAAAGTTCCCAGTGTTTCCTTTGCACAGACTGAGTCTGCTTCAGCCTTTCATTTTTCAGCTTCCCCTTCAAGGCACCGTTATCATTCTGTTTTACAGGGGCTGAAAAAGTTGAACAGTGAAAAGAATGGAGACAATTGAGTTGTGCACTCAGTTCTATGTGTAGCTGAGGTGGAGGCACGAGGACACTTTTCATGTATAGTCTGTTTAAAAAAAAAAGAAATCACAAACTGTATCCTTGAAAAAAATTAGCTTTTTAAAAATAAATATCCTTTGGAGTTATTTATAAAGAATCATCTAATACACTACAGAAAAGAAAGTAAGAAGAAACCCTAATAGATTAATGAAACTTGGGAGTTAAGATTAATACTATCAAATCAATAGGAAAATTAATGCAGAACTAAAACTTACACATGATTCACCATTGCAAGTGTAAAATAATGACAAATCCATTAGAATAAAGCTTTAACTATACCCTGTTTAAAGCATTAAGCACCAATGAGTGAGTTCCCTCCAACAGACACTGGCTTTTAACGACTTTTACTGTAAGTGCAAAAGCAGCATCTCCCACATCTCTAGAAGAACCATTCTGGTGTTCATTCTTTGTATCTGCAACAATGGAAAAAAGCCTTCCTCAGAAGAGCAGATTTCACATTCATCATTAATTCATCATTAATCCCCATCATTAACCCAAAAATACAATCTAACAATCAAACGAACACTGAGGTGACTCAGAGAGCATAATTCAGATCTTACAGTATTTTCAGAACACTGTATTGCAGAGACTGGAGCCCCTCCAGATTTATATTGTAATGTGAGTACATTGTGTTTGAAAGGAAAATTTCACCACGTATTTGCTCACTGCTTACTATGAAAATACAAAACCGTGCCAAAGAATTTGTTCTAAGGTACATTGCAGTATATTACTTTTTTGAGCTACAGAGTTGCCTGGTGTTCCTGATACCTACTTGAGAATGCTTCTTCCTTCTGGTAAGGAGACACTACACAGAAGCTATAAACTGTTTGTTCTTGCTCACTTGGCAGCACATCATAGGACAAATTTTACACACAGATGACATTAAGTGGAATGTGAGCACATATAAAAAAACAGAGAAAGGTCTTTCACATTTACGTTTCTTTTGGCACTTGCAGTCAAGTGACACTACAGCAAGTACCCAGAGATCCTTTCAAAGTCACTACAGCATTCATATTTGTTGTGATTACAATTTTTCCCATGAATTACTTTTTTATTCCCTGCTTAACCTGCAAGTTCCAACATCCAGTTGGTGCTCTCTGATTACACTTTAGAAGGGCCTCACTTCCAGGATACTGGCAAGCAAAGCACCATGCCTCCATGTTAGAACACATATATTAAGTCTTAATCCTGCTGTTCAATGAAAAAAGAGGAAAGTATTAGGATTATAACTCAAATAATATAAGGAAACTGAAAACCTGCAATCAGTCTGCATATTAGTAATTTTATTATTTTCAGAGTTATCGGTTTTGTAAATGTTCAGCTAGAACTGCTGAGAGATACTTGCAAAAAGTTGTTCTGAGAAAATAATCAGTACCCCATGCCTGTACTCTTGCACTTAATATCAGAGGAAAAAAGCAGGATATATAGCAGTACACTGATAAAAAGAGTTAAAACTTTTCCCAAATTCTACCAAAGGCATAAAATTAATAAAGAAGATTTCTTCCCCCTCTGGATTGCCAATAAAGAGGTTTTTTTTTGGAAAGGAATTTCTAAACCAGTCAGTTTGGTTTTTCTTTTTGATAGAAAGTAGTATACAATTATATATTTTTTATCTTTAAAGATCACTGTCCAGTTTTTATGTTCCTTCCAAGAGACACTATCAAAACAATTGCATTTTGTGGTACAAAAACGTTCATGTCATTAACATGGTTTGCTCTCACTTAAAGGGGATTGATGATGCAAACCACAACCACACCTATTCCCTGAACTCTTTACAAATAATGGAGCTAACTCTTCACTGATGAAATCAAGGGGAAATCAGCAGTGATAATTTTGGTCTGTTACCTTCAATACCTCAAATATTTTCTCCCATTTTGTATTTTCCTAAAGACATACAGCTGTTCTCTGGTATGTAAAGAACTTCAATAATTTTTGGAAATCCCATTAAAGGCTGTGTCATTAGATAAGAAAGACTAAAAACCAGCTATCTGATTCTATTCTCTGATTTGTTGTATGCCTTTGGATGACTTACCGGGCATCATGAAGTGTAAAAGGACTCGAAGTGCTTCCAGTTGTACAGAGAGTGATTTCTCATGTTTCCTCATGGCTTTTACAACTTCTGATACCGCTACTGTCATTACATCCAGATGAGGGAAACTGAAAATATTGTTTATTAAATAAATAAAAAGCATGCATTTCAAAATTTCACACATATTTGTCCTTAATTAACACTGTGTGATAACCCTTTGGAACACTGTAAATCTGAAATATCAATTAAACTGTGCTACTTCTCTTCATCATCACAAATTATTTTCATGCCATTCTATTAATTCAGTCTATCTAAATACTTCCATCCTAGCTAACAAGAAAGTAACATTAATAAAATGCTACTTTAATAATCAGAGGTAATTCTGTGGGAAATTTCTTGTCTCTCAATAGAATTTGGTGTCATCAATAGGAGGGGAGACCACCCAGACATTGTTTATTCAAATCTCACTGCACAAGAACCACGAGGGGAAGAACATGCAGCTCCCTACACACACCCACCTGGCACTTGACTACAGAGCTTTAAAATTCCATGTCTTAACAGGGCTGACAGCCTGGGGTCAATTTTACTATCAGTCAACAATTTAAATATAATCACTTACAGCACAGAATCTCAAAACCCTTCACCTTGGAAGTGGACATGCATTTCTAGTTTTATTACCTTCCTTCAAACACATGATTCAGGATCCTGCAGGCACTTTCAACCACTTCAGGAGAATGTGAATGTTTCCTCATTATATCCAAAACATTCATATGTATGCCTTTTGCCAAAAGTGTCTTCCTAATATTTACTACAATACAAAACAGTAAGCATCCTGTAAGTAAATCTTTCTTTCTTTCTTTCTGTATAGTTCTCAAAAACACCTTTTTTCCCTCCTCCTTTTTTTTCAATGTTTTTGCCTCATCAAACAGAAATAATAGTATAAACTAGAATGGGAAACAATTTGAGCTGAAGCTGACTTCTGTTTGCATAGCTTAATCAAACACATCATAATTTCTGACTGTCTAATAAGTTCCTGTACATCTGCTATTTTTACTCACATAAAGTTAGCATATGGGAAGGAGAATGTATAGCCCTACTTATATTTTCAGAAATCTTTACTCTTAAACTTTTTCGTAATTGCACTCTGAGATCATATAGGAAAGCTAGAACTTAAAATTTAAAAAAAACCTTCCAATTTCCAAAATGAAACTTCAAAAATGAAATTATATTTATTAATTATATTTACTTTATTAATTAATTTTTTTGCAAATTCATATATCCAAGCACATGTTGTAACTATAACTGTAACCAATACAAATTAGAACACTATAAAAATTATCATAGTAACTACCACCAAATCTTGTTATTCCCAGTTCAGTACATCCATTTCAAATGGTTAGTTCAAGCAATACGGCATTGTGCCAGAAGGGTTTACTAAGCTTCTTTATGTCTATCATTTCTGCTGTAAGCACATTCATTTAGGGAGGGAAAAAAAAAAAAAAAATTAAAAAAAGAGGAAAAACTTGCTTTAGATTTCCAAAAGGAATCAGAGGCCCACTTGTCAGTAACACATTATGAAAGTAACTGGTATATGACAATAATATGCATACATTTATGAGATCTATTTCTCAGTATAGATACATATTGATCTCATAAATAATTATAAAACCTTTGCTGTGTTAGGTTTTATGTACTTGGATGGCTCAATAAACTGGTGATAAAACAATCTTTCTCACCTAGAGAATGGTAATTAACTGCTAGGCTTTTTCTTCCTATCTAGCCAGTGGTTTTCAATGTGCAGTCTGCAAACCACTTGACATCCATAACCATTTCAAAGGATTCTGTGAAAGTTATCTAATAAAAGCAGGCCAACTGTCAGTAGGCTTAAATACTCTACTCAGGGGTCCACATCTCCACTGAAAAATTTTGAGGGGGTCTGCAAATTGAAAAAAGTTAGGAAACCATGTTAGGGACACGATCAGGAGTAAAGCAATCTTGAAAACTGTCATGCACATGCTTAAGTTTCTACACAATTTGATCTACTGAAGTCAACAGGACTGCTCAGATCTCCCGTGTTAAGCAAGAAAGTGGTATTTGTTGGGCTGTATTCCTTATTCATGTGATTTTTCAACAAATGCTGCTCTTGACGAAATTCAAACATGTGATAAATATTTAAACAAGCATACAAAGAGAGCACACTCTTTTCATGTCTCCTGCTCCAAAAAGTAGCAATTGCAACACACAAACTGGCAGAGAACTCTTTATTTCCTCGTATTTTTTGATGCTAGCCAACAAAAACTTTTTCAAAGCAAGGAATAAACTTCCTTCTTATCACAACAACATAATACCTAATCACAGGGATTATTGTATTCATTCAACAGTACACTAAATTCCCTATAATATTTTTGCAATAACTTTCTGCTGAATGAAAAAGAAAAGATAATTGAAGTCCCTTACCATTTTGTTGTGACAAAATTGCCAAGGTACTAGCAGCAGCCTGAAACACTTCTTTTGAAGAGGAGTGCATCAGCATGGAGAGCATCACTGCTCTGTCTATTGGGAACCTTTCAGAGAGAAACAAATCACTGCACATTGACTGTATTACAGCAGTTACTTCATAATTGCAGTTCAGTTTCCTAAAAAGGTATTATGTAACATAATGAAAATTTCAGATGATTGCTCTTGATTTTTAATATTTTTCCAGAGCAACAGCTGACAGAAAACCCTTTGTAACCTATGTAACTTTGTCTAGTCTGAATCTCACCGAATTCCCTTGGAACCATGCTTTCCAAGTGACCTGAGGCCCAGAAAGGGGTACAAACAGGCTTGCAAAAATTGAGTGACTAAAATTTTAAGGAACTCTGAGAAATAGTTTAAGTAAATTGGAAATCTGTGTCTTATCCATGCCTAGTAGATTCTCCCTAATGAGGCAGCATTCTCTCTACAATGCCTTTTCATCTGATTTGTAAGAAAATGAGCACTGCTTTTCCACACTCCTTACATGCTAGGTATATTAATCTTGTCTGTTTTCCTAATTCTTACATTCTTTATCCCTGTTGCAACTGAAGACAAAATCCCTTACGAACTGTAAAAATTAGCTCTAATAGGCTGTGTTCTGACCCTTCATTAAAACACCATCAGATTTTCCTGAGTCAAGTTTAACACACTTTGGAAGACACTTTCCCAGGTGTGGTTGATCATCATGCATTCCATCCACTACAAAACTAAAAATAATTGAAAAGAGAAATGTCAAATGGCCTAATAACAGGCAGTCATTTCTTTCATTTCCAAAAAGCCAGTTTAAGACAACACTGACTGATTATCTCCATCTCCAATCTTCTCATGAAGGTTGCGTTGATACAGAAACAGATTTTTCAAAGCCCAGCATGCAGCCTCCTAAATATAAACCAAGACAAAAAGATTAAGAAAATATACCTTTAGAAGATTAAAAATATATGAAAAAACTTAAATAGTTTGACTGCTTTTCAGTTCACAAAAGAGGTACAAGGTGCTTTATGTAGAAATAGAACAAAATGTTCACTGTCACATTCTTTACAGCTGGAATAGGCCTGAGTTACAAACATGTATTTTGATTTGTTACAATATTTGTTACAAACATATTTGATTTGCATTTTGGTTTTAGGCCAAGATTAATTCTTCTGCTGATGGGCCTGTGTTTGGCTGTTGGATACAGAGGGGGTATATAACTAACAATCTTTGCATGGCCAAAGTTACAGGCAACAAGCCTCATCTTAACTACCTACATGTGATCCAAAGAAGTAACTAAAACCTCTTGAGATGAACAAAGATAAGAAAGGCAAGAAAGGTAAGATTTATTCTAAATCTAATCCAGACCTTAAGGCCTTTTTTTGCCTGCAGATATATATGAGAAAAGCATGTGGTTAACATTTTATTCAATACATAATACAGTCGTTCCAGATTCCCATCATCCAGAAATTCTCACCAGCACATCTGTATTTTTTCGGTGCAGTTCTAATGCTCTGTAACATGCTTCCAACCAGCATAACTTTTCTTCCTCCTCCTCTTCCTTTCTTTCCTCTAAATCCCGGTTTAAGAATATCGTTTCAGCTTGAAATATAAAATATTTACAATAAATTCTTACTGTGAAAACAAAACACGTATGTCTCAACTTCCCTGTAGTCATGGAGGCACTCACACTGGCAGTGTTGAAAGTCAGTGGGAAGATAAGCCTTTTCTGGGAAGGGAGAAATCTTTTGACATAAACTCTAAGACAGACTTGAAAAATGTCTTCAAGGTTATAAAAGGCGTTAAAAACTTAAGTGTAATGCAGTAGATGAGTCACATAATTACAGATCAGTCTAAGCTTTGGCTCTGAAAGGACCTGCATGTACCTCTTTTTGTTGTGTATTTACATACAGAGTACCACAGACATAAAATATAACTGTGAATCATTTGCACGGAACCACTTATTACAGAGCCATCTACACTCTGAAGCAATGCCGTTAAAAAACAAAATGCAAATTGCAGTTGCTAAGAGAGAAATATCTGGTCCCAGAAAGTGCAACAGAATTCAAAATATATCATTTTATACCTGTGCTTTTTCAGCAATTGAGGGGAAGAAAAAGATACCAACACTGAGCATAATATTTGAGGCATAATGGAATGTGTACTGATTTCTAATCTTTGCTATTTTGGGGACTCTGAAACAGCATTTCTACTGACTTTTATATGGAATGATTACCCAAAGACAAAGAGGATCAGATTCTTAGCTTTTTGCTGCTAGCTAACTAATTTCTGTATGAACCGTACTCGAGAAGTTTAAATCTTTTAATTGATTTCAGAACTCAAGCACAAGCATTGATTTTGTGTTGCTATCAACTGCCACAGTATGAGTACTGTCATACCTGGCAAACACAACATCAAATCAGTGTTGTTATCACTGGAAACTTTATGTTAAGACGGGCTTATCCAGGATTTGTCTATGAATAACCAGTTTGCTCTGTTCAGATCTGTCAGCCTAACTTACCAGCTCTGAACACTGTGCAGATGTTGGGCATATGATATGAACACAGCCTTATCACAGTGAAATTACAGTAAACTGTAATCATGTAGGAAATCCAGCTTTATTGAAGCTGTCCTACCTGAGCCTTTTGTGTTAAAGAAATGGAGTTTGAAATTATTACAGGAAATTACTAGAACGAAAAAATTAACAAGCAGACAGAGATTTACTCACTTAGAAGAGCTAAACAACTGAGAGCTGCAGCTTGTAACTTTGCATTTTCAGGATATGTTGTAACAGCCTTCACAATGACTTCTGGAACCTTATGTAATACAAGGATATTGAAAAAATTCCCTGTAAACAGATAAGATATCAAATTAATATAAACACATATCTAGAGCTTTATATTTAACATAAATTTCTCAGCATACAGTGCACAAACTTTGTAGCAAACATTGGTTTTCTTATTACAGGGCTTGACACGAAAATTTTATTTGTGGAAAGAAGAGGTTAAGGATAAAAAACAGTTGGGATCTACATTCTTTGTGGGCCTTTTTAATTTTTTTTTTTTTTTACAAAAGGCAGAGGTTCTATGCAAAATGAAACACACACTGTCATCAAAATAAGAAAAATACAGTTGGTGTATCACTTGCAGACTTCCTGCAAGGAAGCAAATGCCATTCTGCAATGATTTGATTTATCCTATGATGTAAGTAATTTAACCCTGGTTTACTCTCTGGTTTTGCCCTCCTCATTAAATAAATCAAGGCCAGCATTATAAATATAGAATAGATTCCTTCTGGAGTAGAAGAAAGCCTTTTGATGATAAATATATTTAAAGCATAACAATTATTATAAGCTGTACAGTATTTTATGTTACAGGCTGAATATAAGGTATTTTTCAAAAAGCAAACAAATTCAAATAACTTCCTTGTTCGTTGTAAAAACCTGTATCATAGGTTAGAAAATAATAGAGCAGAAAATAATAGAGCAACACTCACCTTGTCAAATATGGTTTGATAGCTATGGTTTCTATTTTGATATTCAATTTAATTTAAATCTTGATTAGCAAAAATGAGAATCAGAGTAGCAACGTGAAAAATCAGTAGTGTGGTCATGTTATATCAAGCATTGCTGTTTCTTAATGTATTTTAATGGAAAAGGTATGTTTGTGTAAATATATTACTTACCTAAAGAAATTAATAATCTTGGCTATGTGATGAGTAATTCTGTTGGACTTGTGGCTGGCCAAACAGGTATCAGCCAGTTAAAATTCCAAAAACAGTCAAATCTAGGATAGTCATTACCAGATTACCAAGAATGCACGATGGTGTTTTAGGCAGCTAGTAGATGCCAACTTTACCATTTCACTGCCAGTTAATATGGGTTTAGGAAGACAGTGTCCATCACAATAATCTGGGAAGAAACACTGACTACATATATGGAAACCTTCCAGACTATTTCCAGGAGCACCTAGCAATTTCACATCTGTCCCCATAACCGTGTGATGCTGTGAACACTTCTTCTGTAACTCTGCTACAGCAGCTCTTTATTAAGATGAGGGGCTCAAAGAAGAAATGGATCTTGTGGCTGCTTTTCTGCCACTCTTCATTGCTGGTCAGCATAAACACATGGCAAACATCTGATTGAAACCAGGCTGGCTGCACTCAGGGCAAGATCAGGCCTGTCAATAAAGTTGCTGTGTCCCCACACGTGCTTGGTTTCCCTACCTATCCTCAGTTAGCCTTGCACAGCAAACCATTCAAGGTTAGCATCACCTCTTGCCAAAAACCCCTGCAATTACCACCTTAGCAGCCACCATATTTTCTTGAAAATTGTATCTGGCTTTCTGAAGGGGTATGGGAAGTTGCTCTGGGTTGCACTCAGGTCTGATCTGTATTTTCTACAATATCTGCACAAAGAAGTGGAAACAGATGGTGAAAGGATGGGACCGACTTGATTATGGGAAGTTATGCACTTGTACCAGCATCTGCAGTAGCTTCAGGCCACCACCTGCAAAAATTGGGAAGTCTAACTCTTGATTAAGAAGAACCAGCCACAGAATGAGGGCTGCTCAGGCAGCTGCTCACAGTGGGTTTGTATGCAGCAGGGGGAAAAGTATATTTATTTTCATTTGAACTTCCTATTATGTGGCTCTTGGCAACTGCTCAAATGGGTTTATTATAGTCACAAGTGTGAGAACAGAGCTGCTAGAGGCACAACTTTTTGCCACTGACATAATTTCTCTTGATGTGAAACCAGCCCATTTTAGCCCACACAACCAAAGCACTTTTGCTCAAGTCAAGGCAAGTCAAGAACTCAGTGATTCATTCACTGCTGCAGCACAGGGGGGCCCCAAGACCGGCACCATCACTGTCAGGAACGCAGCACAGGTATCTGAAGATAAATGCATTGCAAGGAGGAAAACTAGAGTTTTAGAGAATACTTTTCAACTAATTCTGTAGCACCAGTTGTTTCCCCACACATTCACCACTGGCAATTCAAAAAATGAAATTTCTAAGTAATTTTCTTCTTTTCTGTAGTAACTTTATACAGAATCGGATCTACTGATTTCCCATTCTCATATGGTGCTTCTCACTCTTTTTTGTCTCATGACTTCCCCCTAACTTGATTCTTTTATGGGAGATTCTCATTGTTACTCATCTTTACCACATAAGGACACTATATTGAGTGTGGCCAGGGTTACCCCAATATGTTTGCATCATTAGACACAAGGATCTGACACAAGGATACACCACCCTGAGGATTAACTGGAATAGCAGCTGCTGCTTGTAACGCTCCCAGTTAACTCCAGCTCTTACACAGTCGGAATAAACTGACTATAAACAACTTTGTGAACTTACCCAATGTAAGCTTGTGCAACAAACAGCAACTCACTTCCTGAAC
Source organism: Struthidea cinerea (assembly GCA_013397865.1). Lineage (NCBI taxonomy): Eukaryota > Metazoa > Chordata > Aves > Passeriformes > Corcoracidae > Struthidea > Struthidea cinerea. Next base: position 21,455 of record VZTI01002677.1, read on the forward strand.
TGTTTCACTATTGGGGAAACTTTTCATCATTTCCACTATAACATTGTAGCAGCGAACATTTCCAGACATAAGCACTTCAACATTGCTGGCTAAAGAAAGAAACAGAAACAAAAACGGCTTCTTAAGAGAGAGGGAAAAAAAAGTTGACTGGATTCTAATTCAGAATTTAGTTAAATAGATTTATTTAGAAAACTGTGACTATATTTCAGTTTTTGCCTCGCACTTGAAAGGTGGCTTTATTTCTCTGTATGGCCATAAAGGACATTAATGACTATGAACATTTGGAAATTATTTATCAAGTTCAAAGTTCAGATTAACATTTATGGTTTTCTTCCATTCTGTATCAGGCTGTGTAACAGAAACCTCCTCCCAAACCAGTCTTATGTAATCACATTTTTTCTTAAATGTGACCAAGCTGTTTTATAAATACTAAATCAATCTTATAAATGGTGTTTCTAACAAGATTGTGATCAAGTACACATTTTACAGTATTTCAGTAATATTCCCCGGGCATACAATTAAGAAACAATTTAGAAATCTTTTCTTATGAAATTCATTCTGTAGTAATTTATTTGATTCAATCACGTATTCCTGAGTTTTCCTTCTTTTTTTAGGGGGCAAGTTAGGAAGTTATTATTTTCATATGAATTAGCTGTACTGTACACCTGTTGTGTACTGAGGGTACTGGAATTTTCATCTAATGTTCCTGCAATATTTTGAAAGCCATTGCAAACCCTGTATTTCACAGACTCACAGGTTTACGTTGGAAGGCAGTACTAAAAGGTCACCATGTCCAACCCACGTGGTCAAGCAGGGCTGCCTAGAGCAGGTTGTCCAGATAGCTTCTGAGTATTTCCAAGGATAGAAACTTCACAGCCCCTCCAAGAAAACTGTGCCAGTGCTTGGTCACTCTCACCCTACTTACTGTTTATTACTCAGGCCAGATACAGAAACCAACAGGACAATCACATGAGCCCAGCTATGAAGACAGAATGCATCCATTCCTACTGAGGACAGAGTGATCCCACCCATAGTAATTTCAGGCAAAACAGCATCATGGTAGATAAAACACAGTGTGTGAAAGCATCCTTGTAGTATTTCTATCCAGGGTATGAGACAGAATATGAACCCAAGAAATCTTGGCCAAAATCCTGGCCCAAATGAATGAAAGGGAGTCCTGTCACTGACTCCTAATGGAGTTAGCATTACTCTGCTGAGGTCTATAAATTTTCTTAATTGTTCTTTCAACAGCTTGGCTTCCCTGGATACAACATAAGAAAAATATTCACAACTGTATTATTAAAGATAATTAGCCTTTTAAAAAGAGCAGCAAATCTTCAAAATAATACAACTCTAAATATTAAATAATTATAACCTACCAGATGAAAAAGCAAGCTCTGAGTGGGAAGCATTTCTAAAGCACTCTATTTGACAGTGAAGGAAGGTACCTTTCACAATGCTTTAATATGACAGCCATTTATCATGTCATTCTCAACTGAAAACACACATTCCACAAGACACTATCGTATCACTTCACAGTAAGTTATGATTTCAAAGGTGATACTTATGAGTATAGCAAAATAGTCAGAAGATTCCAGAAGTGATCACTACAAAGAAGGCATAATGAACTGCACGTTGAAATCGTGCAAGATCCAAGCAATGGCACATCTGCAGGGAGTCACCGTTTCCCACAACAAGTTAGAGAAAAAGAGGTGGAACAGATCAAATTTAATCTTAACCACCAAAACTTGGTCACCTAGGTTCTCTCAACAATTCATGAAGAGATCTGAGCGCTCTGTATGGTGATTCATCCCAGCTGTAACAGAAACCTGGTTTAGGTCTAGGTAAATTTCCTCTTGAGGTGACTGTTTCTCCCTACTAAGCAGAGGACAAGCCTGGCTGGCTCCCTATGCCTGCCATTTAGATGGGTTAACACTCTGTGATCCATCACTCCACTTTGGAGGATGGTCAGCAGCAAAGCATTTTTCTCATGCTACAAACACTACTGAGATTTAAGAGTGCTTGTACAGCACTGGAATAAACCCTAATCCTACAGTTTCTTATGATGTGAGCCAGAACAAAGTCTAAATATGTATTAATGAAAGAAGGCATAGTGAGGTACTCAATTGGAATAGAGACTTGAACTTCAGGGTATGGGGAGACATTTTACTACTGGGTAAGTTACAGTGTGTACTTATACCGAATTATCTTCTCCACGGTGGCCTTAAAGGAATATATTTTGTTGAGTTCTTGAGGGATGTCACAAACCAAGAGTATGAATACTGGCTTTGCACATTCATGTTTTTCTGGCTGTTTCCAATTTTTCATATCAGAAATGAGAGTGTTAAATACCTGCTTCAGAGCAGGTCTTTTTCATGCCTTTCTCTTGTTGCAATTCCTTTGTCATAAAGGATTTCCCACTTTATATAAATACTTACTGTTTCGAAAAGCACTTAAAATCCAGCATCCTCTTCCCTAGAAAACAGCAGTAACTTCTGGGCTAGGGTAAAATTATTTCTGACTCAAGGAATACTAAATTTTTTAAACTTAAACTAGAACAGAAAGAAGTTTGAGAAACAGGAACTAGATAGCTTGGTGTCTGATGAAATGTGGGACACTCCAGTCTAGTTCTTGTTTAGTGGGCATACATGGGGCCAGCATGGTTCCTATAGAGCCAGACAGGATGTATGAGCAAGGCTTTGTAAGAAAACACTTTTGCAGGAGGTACAACATTATGCACCTCATGAAAAACATGAAGAGCAGAACCCTGCTCTATGCTTCCCAAAATTTTATCAGCAGGAAGCTGATAAAAAGCTGCCTCTGTGTCAATAAGATCAAATTGCTGCCAACAAATTGACACAAATCATCAAACGCATTTCTCAGGATCTAATTTTGCATAGAACAGGGACTGCTGTTATCAGAAGACAAGAGATAACAAAGACATTTTCTTCCAGTCTTACTGCACAACACCTGAGGACACTGCAAGACTACCACATGCACAGTGCTACCACTGCTCGCCATTGCAGACACCACTAAATGACCACTGTGGGTGTCTGAGCTCAGGCATCTTTTCCCAGGCCTGGCCACTGAGTTTCTACAGGCAATTTTCCCTTTGTGGAACAGACTTTGCCAAGAATATTGTTTACCTGCTACCCAAACTCACTGAAGATTTATTTAGTCAATAAATATATCTTACTTTTCAAGTATTAAAAGATGACAGGGCAGGGTCTTGAACTTCAGTCTATAAAACTATGATAAAGCATCTTTGTTACCACTTACTCCAAGAGGAAGAACATATTTTTCTGTTATTCAGGAGAGATTTCTGCTTTAATGGTTTAAAAAAAAAAAAAAAAAAAAAAAGAATTTCCAAAAAAAAACAGGAAGGGGATTTGTCTGGCAACTCCCAGCCAGTTCTCAATGATTTTTTGCAATCACACAATGATTACTTTTTGCAGTCACAGAAAGCGTGAGCTGATGCACACTGTGGGAGAAAAGAAATTGAAAATAACTTCTAATAATACACTTACTTGGACCAGCTAAGGAATGTAATGAATGAAGTGCAGGAAGAATCACCTCTTCTTTATCTGGAAACTCTTTAAATACTGTCAGTATAATCATATGATCTTTGCTTTCAACAAATTCAGTCAGCTGCTCTTCTGGAACTAAATTGAAAGGCAAGAGACACAGTATGTTTTGAGGAAATAATTCTTATCCTGGTACATCATGAGAAAAGACAACTGTTTTTATCAAGTTTCCTTATATTTATTTTCTGTTTCACAGAAAGTAAAGTACTCTCCATACACATCATCTTTCATGAGTATGGCTTTTTTAACTAAAAACTGAGCTACTTTATAAACACATTTTTCTAGCTTGCATTTTATGTAATTGAGTTTTGACTTTCAAATGCTACCTTGTGAATCAGTATTTTAGAAGCCTTTTTCACAGAATGAACTTCAGATAGCCCAAACCAAGACAGTATATAAGCTAGGGAAAAGCTGAGCATACAGTGAAAAAAAAAAATGGAATGCCATTTTGCACACTGTGTGATTTTATTTAATTTTTCTTTTTTTTTTTTTTAATAATGGACTTTTTTCCATAAAGCCATGCTTTCATAATATCTTACCTTAATGGCTTAAGGTTTTTTCATTCCTGGCCCCTGTTATTCATACTGACACAACTGTGTGGCTGTGCAATGAACCAGATACGGGAACTGACCCAGGATGAGAAAGGGCACCTTTTAAATTTCACAAGCAGAATCATTTTCTGAATCTGGCTCAAGATACGGCTAGGCAAACGTCCACATAACAATAACTGACAAGGGGACTCAGAGGTAGAAAAAAGGAGGCAGGAGCAGCCTAGGAACTTGTCACATTGGTGCTGCCATCAAGAAGAAGGTATGCAGGTCTGTACCTGCAGCCAGATCTGTGAAAATCTGGCACTTACAAAAAACATGCACAGAAAATGTAAGAAGTTCAGAATTTTGTGGAGACTGAAGAGAAAATACAGCAGGGCAAAAGTATTTAGGGACAGGAAGAGGGGAAGGAACAGAGAAGATAATTCCAAGCACACGTGGGAGAAAGACTTAAAAAAAAAAGCAGTATAAAATGGTGCTGAAAAGAACTGATCTGAAGAACTGGAGACTATCTTTGAAGCAAAGGTGTAAAGCAGAGTGACAGAATTTCTCAATATTTATTTTGAATCAAGAAACTCAATTCGAAGCCAGAGAGCTACAAGATGGGGACTTCTGGCCATGACATGCACAGTTCCTGAGATTTCTACAAAAATTCAATACATGGTGACTTCATTTTTCAGATTAAATGGGAATATTGTATGGACACATGATCACCTTTTAGCATTGTCAGGGTAAAAAGCAGAACCAAATATTTTTCTAAAGTACAAACATTTCGCTTGATTTTGGAACTGTCCACATTACTAAAATTTTCCAGTCTTTAAATACACAATCCTATTTTTGAGAATTAAAATCACATGCCACTATTCTTTCTTCCAGTTACTGACCAATGTTAAATCCCATCTTTCCAGTTAACTCTGTAGTTAGAAATGAAGGGACATTTTGATTTTTTAAAAGTTGTCATAATCATTGCTCTAATTTAGAAAATTTGTGATATTGCTTGGAAAGTCTGTTTTGTGCCAGCTCATTTAAAGAACAGACAATACACAAATCAATCTGAAATGCAAAAATCCATTTATTGCATTTAAATAAATATCTGCCATCCCTCCCAACCTATACCTTTTTCCAGTGTAATAAACTACAAGGAAAAATACCTTTTTCAAAAAGTTTGTGTAATGCTTTACATCCGTGCTGTTGGATCTCTTCATTTTTAGGGAAGGTGTGCATGGCATTAAATACCAAGGAAAACACATCCACCTCTTCTTCTAAGAGCAGGAAAGCAATTATGTCTGAACAGCAGAAGAGATTACATGTTGCACTGATTATTTCTCAACATTTTCATTGAAACACCGTAAAATCCAAAATTCTGCCCTTAAAATTTACTCTGACAGTTCAAATCCAGCTTTGTATAACCCATGGCAAAATTCTCTCTTAAGGTAGCATTTTACAATAGAACTGATGTTCTAAAACTTTACTGCCAAAAGACAGCTCATGCCTACCTGGGAAAAGAGGTGCAAAACAGTACTCTTATTATTTTGTATACAAATACAAATGACAAGTGACTTCACAGAGTAAAACAGAGAGAAAAATCCAGTCTGTCATGTACAGTCACACACTTAAATCAGTTCTGTGTTTTAAAGGTTTAGACAAAATAGGAAAGTAAAGCACACAATACCTGACATGAGGAGTAGATTTAATGCTTTTAGTCCTATTACTGAAAGATTTATATTTCCTTTGTGGACTGTAAGCATTTTAAGAATCTGCCTAAAAATTAAAAAAAAAAAAANAAACATCCAAAAAAAAAAAAAAAAAAAAAAAAAAAAAAAAAAGGGAAAAAAGTGTTATAGCGAAAGAAACATTGACACAACGTCTTATCAAACATTTACTTTGAAAACAGAAGTAGTTACAGAAATTAGCAAAACCTTAAAAAGCTCTCAATTCATTTTTTAAAAACCTTTTATTTCAGTTTATGTTTTTTCAAGTAACCAATGAAGTAATATTGGAATTTTAACTACAATCATAGTTCATTAAAATACTGATGTATAATTTATCCAATTTACTTTCGTTTTCAGTTAGTTATGTAAATTAATTCTGCAGGGTCATTCAGGAGGTGATCACTCTCCAGAGCACCAGGCTGCGGAGCACCACAGAGTGTGGACAGCACAGCGCTGCTCTGCTTGCAGCAAGAGCTCAGTTACACTGAACAACCAAGGGTTTGGTGGAAGAGAAGCAGCAGTTTCCCAGCTGAAAACCTTGAACAGCATCTTGATGAACTCTACCCTAAGTTTCAGTCATACAGCACTTACATGATGCTGGACAAATCATTAAAAAGAAACAGCTCCTAGACTCCCAGTTGCACACTCCTTACTTTCCGTATGCCTGTTCTGACTTGTTAAACAGAGAGCCAAACAATGCCAAGTACTGCAAAATCCAGGTCATGTATCAAACTGGGCACTTAAAAATCAGTAGGTATTTTTAACATATTTTACTCAAACTACTACCTGTAAAACAGCGACTAAAAATCTGTAACACCTCTTAAAAAAAAAAAATTAAAAGCATTGATTTCACACCGAATAAAGCATATCTCAAAAGGCGGGGGGGGGAACTGTAATTCAAAACTAAATTAAAATCCATAGATTTGCACACACAAAAAAAAACAAATAAAGAAACTTCATTTTTTTAAACTTTTCATTATTTTAGAGAGCTTGATTCTGCAATTTTAATAATCCTCAAATGTGAATCCTTGCATATATAATATCTAATAAAAATGGATTGTGCAGTAATTTGTGATACTTAGTTGATATTCTTGATCTGTCTTGAAAAACATAAGCAGCATTTGAAGTTTCATCCAAATTTCATACCCCAGCTCTGGCAATGATGTTGTTTGCCTTGCTGAAGTCTAAATTTATAAGCTGGAATGAATGTATCACTGTTTTCCCTTCATACTATGATGCTGCTAGTTTCTCTCTCCTCTGTTGTAGCACTAGTGTTGTAGCTATGATGACCAAAGTAGATACAAGAGGCAAAATCTGATGGGAGTTATAACATCCGTTGCCTTTAGAAAATTCCCTCCCATACACCCTCCCATTTCAAATATAACCACGAAGAAGGATGTAAAACTTTCTAAATCTCTTCTGCTGTAGGAGAGTTTAACATAGGAGATTACGAAACATTTCACAAAGTCTCTTTAAGCGTGTAGAAAGAATACAAATACACTGAAGGAAATTCTCTTTCTCTTTACAGTGATACTGACTATTTAATTATTTATCACACTGTCTGTCAAGAACACCTAAATCAATAGCAAACTACCATTTGTAAATGTGACTGCAGCATAGTCAAGTTGGGTCATAGCTGAGAGACAAATGAAAGAAAAGCTTTTTCTATCTTCAGATTCCTATTCTCCTAAGATAGTTACAGACACAAAAGGGAAAATCTCTCACAAAAAAAACGACCTTTTCTTCTTTATTGTAACTGTTTCCTGCCTTCCTGTAAAAAGCAAGTATTCATTATGGTGTTGATTCACTGCAATTCTAGTCCACTTTGTGCACAAGGAACATGAGATATAATTTGCTGGCTTGCTCTGCCTTTGGCACTGACAGAAACGCCTGGGTCTACTCCCCCACTAAGAATAAATCTCTCTACAGCAAGGAAAATTATCAACATGTCAGACAGGAATACATAGTTGGCTAAAATATTGGTACTGAGAAGGAATCATGTACAGCAATGCTACCATCAGATCCTTAGTGAAGTTTGAGTTTGAAAGGGATGCTTTGTTAACGGCACACACTGCGTGGGCGCTGAGGAGGCTGTGGGAAAGATCAGCCCCAGAAAGTAATTCTTCTGGGACCTGAGAATGAACAGCAGTATCTCCAGCTCTCAGAACAACTTTCAGTCAATTAACAAGCTTTTAAGCTGCCAGAGAAATGGTAACTATCATGTGCAGCTTCAGCTCAGTTATTTCTTGCTCATGAAAAGCAACCCAAATCACTTTTGCTTTCCAACAAAAACTGCCAACATATCTTCCAAGGGAGTTCATTCCCGTACTGACCATGTATTCTAGCCACTATAAAACAAATAAACAAACCCCCACAAAATCAAAATGCATCTTCATGCTATCTTTCAGCAGCAACCTTTCCAAGGAAGGGTGTGGTGAGGACTATGGAGGCAGATTCACTAGGTTACAAGGCTGTGCTCGTTGCTGTCATTATCAGCCCTGAAGGCAGTAATCTGTCCAAGAGAGAGAACATCAAACCAATCTACCAAATCAACCCCCCAAACCAACCCCTGTGAGCATCGAGCCTAGATCTACAATTAGCATTGGTGTTACTGAGCAACTATTCAGCCAACCTATATAGGTGTTCATCCCCTCTAACCACAGACATCCAGAAAACACTTGCTTAGGCTTCCTTTGACAGCTGATGGAGAAGAGCTGAGCAAGTCCAAGCCACAATTTGCTCCACTTACTAAAAAGATAGAACAAACCATCCCTTCTGAAGGCAATTGTAAATACTTAAATTTTAAGAAAATAATAACAGCTGTGACAAAACCTCCACTTCTTGATTTACACTACTTTAGGCTTGTGGATATAATTCCTCACATTTGAAAGCACACAACAAACATCCAGGTAATACTGCATCTGTCAAAAAGGTTACGTGGTTTTTTTTTTTAATGTGTAAGTTGAATTTCCTATATCTCAGTTTGGACCGTTTGCTTCTTGTCCTGTCATTGATTGCCACTAAGAAAGGCCTGGCTCAATCTCCTTTACTTTCTGCACCAGGTATTTATATATAGAGATAAGATCCTTGTTTGTGTGAGTGTCACATTCTGAAGGCTGAAGAAATCCACAAAAAAACTGACATAATAACTTTATATATTCCATTGCATATACAGGCTACCAAAATTACCAAGCATTCTGGCAGACTCTTTACATACAAAATACTTACTGGTGAACACCCAGTACTTCCCAGTCTTTCCCAACATCCTTAGGAGCTATGTTTTGTAGAGTACTTGGACAAATTTCTATTAATTTACAAAGAAGTGACCAGCCCATCTGTAAAACAAAAACACAGCTATTTTAGTGTAGATATTCTCCTTGGAACTTCAACATTGTCTTCTAATCCTTGGCTTTTGCAAGACAGCAGTTCTGTTACCTAGGCTAAATCAGTATGGGAAAATTAATTAACACAAGACAAATGGCATGAAAAGTTAAAAGATGGAAGCAAAACATATGCTATTGATTCTGAATGCATTGCTTGCAGGAACACATCACTCTCAATCTGCTTCAGCACCGCTTGAGGATATGGGACACACAGTTAAACGAGATGCTGACAGACAGAAACATATGATGTGATACATAGTATGTCATCAGCAGCCAGGGAAACCCCCTGCACTATTACGGGTAGTTCAGCCTTACTGAAAAATGTTTGTTCTCATGAGAACTTGCTATTTAATTTCAAATTTTAAGGATAAAGTATAGGTTTTTAAAGGTGTTCAATGTTTTAAATGGGGATGAGATACATAAACAATTACCACACATTTCATATTTTTGCCATCAACCCTCAGTACTATATGCTTTCAAAATGTAACGAAGGCAATGCAAGTTTTGAGATCATAAGAAGTGAAAGACAACTAAACCAAATGTATTTGTTCTTAATAACTACCTGTTCTATCCTATGCAAATTCTTTGACTTTCAAACATCTGTAAATAATGCCAAAACCTAAAAATGTTCCTCTTTGATCTTCCGTATTGGAGAAATCTGGTCTCTTACAAATGTTTACAGGCTGATATGATTGAATATAGGCTGCAGTAAGGAAGCAGTAAGCAAAATCTGTACAAAGAAATAACCGATGAAAGAAAACCCCTCTACATCGAAAGAAAAGTAGTGAACTGTGAAATGTCAAAAGTCAAGATGATGCAGAGTTTACAAAAGGGACTTATAAAAAGGCATATGAGTTTCCTTGAGCATGTAAGTAAATAAAAAGGTGGAAGCAGGCTTGTGTGCTTTAAGAATAGAGTCAAGATAGAAGATAATATGTCACAAAGACTCTATGCATAACTGGATCCCTTTTTCACAGAAGAGTTATGTAAAGCAAAGAGGTCAAGATGGGACAGCCAAAACCAGGAATGTAAATGGCTACCTCCAAAGAGTTTAACAGCAAAGTTCATATAAAGTGCATGATCCCTAACCCTGCAATCAGTAAGACTAGAGACATGGAATTACAAGCCTGGTAGTGTAGAGTCACCCACAGAACAGCATAAGCTTGAATCTAGACAGCTTTCCTGACAGCTTTGTAGAATGTGCAAAAAGTGATGTAGCTCCCTGGGGACTGGAATTCTGCTTTTGTCTTTCACATACTCGGCTGCAGTGTGAGCATAGCCCATATCTGCAGTACTTTTGTTTCTGTTTCAGTTTAGATTTGCTGAGCCAAATGTTTTAAGCCAATTACAACCTTAATGTCCGCAGATTGAGCTTGACCATGAGCCAATTTCCATGCACTTCTCTTCCTTGGATAGCAAGCTGCCTTGCCCTGCATGAGACTACAAATCATTTACTATGGGCATTCGGGCTGGTCTGTGTAACTGCGTCCTAACTAAGTGTAGGTACAATGAATAGTCTTAGCAGCCATCAGTCCTCTCCAAGATGAGGATATGTCATTCCCTAATTTTCTATATTCCAAGCAAAACAGTTTATCGATGACAGTCAATCAGGTACAAATTTCAAAAACATTGTAGAGGTGACTATTAACCGATAAGCTGTTTATTCCTTAGAAAAGATTTTATTTTAGAGGTCACACTTTATAAGAACACCCTAACTGTTTTTATAAAATTTAGAATCTCATGAAAACTTGCTGAATGACTTCAGAAAATTCCTTTCTGTATTAACTGTTTCTGATGAATTTTAGATTCCCATTAAGCATTCTTATTTGGATTGTTAGGACTCCAAGTATTGACAAACATTTATCAGAACTGTGGATCCAGAGAAGACCAATGGAAACATCTAACCTGCTGATATGTGGCCTATTTTACAATACTAAAATCACAACCTGCAGTAACAGAGAGCTTATTAGCTGTTTAATAATTACGTAAGAAAGCAAGGGTCTTTTAAATAACAGAAATCCTAAAGGCTACAGGGAAGGGAAATAAAGCAAACAAAGACGTCCTTACAAACACTTAAACAGGTCCCTACATACAGAAACAGTTGGTAGCGGCACTGAAACTCGTTATTTTTAAATTAGACCCTTTTCCTTTCTAGCATGCAATTAATTTATATTACATTAGGTCACACCATCTACGTGAGACAACAAAGCTCTGCTGACTGCTCTTTACTCAAGTGCACTCATATTTTGCTCTAGAGTTTCTAAGCTGCTCCAGTCATTGCCAGAGTAAATGCAGAAAACTACCCTATTTACTTAAAGACATATATTTTACTTTCAGGAAATAGTGGCTTTCCACACCAGTACCTTCCTACTTCTGAAGGAGCTTGCAGGGTTTATGCCTGCAGTCTGACTGGCAATATTGACCTAGTAGGCAAATTTACCCTGTACAAGTCAGTGGAACAACAGCACAAGGCGATGTTTTGTAATCAGTTAAGGAGGGGAGGTAAAGAAAATTCTCACTTCAGGTATGTCTCTGACTGTGTTTATTCTCTTATGTCAGTCAATTTTTTTACAATGCCAAAAGTAAAAGGAAATTGATTAATTATTTATTCAATAAAAAATCATTAATACTGCAAAGAGACTGCACTGAAATCAGGATCTCATTACGTTACCACTGCTGCAAGTGAGAATTGTTTATTCACAAAGACTACAAAGAGCAGTGAATGAAGCAAGAAGACAGAGCTGTACTTACATAGTGTGAATGTTTGTAAACATCTGAACTGAATGTGAAAGAAGAGCTGCCCAAGACATTTTATAAGGAATGGGATTTGAGCTTTGCACTGGCTGTGAACTTCCCACTGCAACACAACATAGTAATGCAAAGGAGGTCCAGAACTTCTAAACTGAAACACGGCATGACTGCAAATGCAGGCAGGTAGAAAATTAAAATTAATTTTAAAATTGGCATTAGATGAGGTATTTTAATAGAGTTAAAATGAAAATTAATCACTATCTTCCATATGCAATTCTGAGAGTCTTGTGCTATCATTTCATACCTACTTCTTGTTGTGATTGATGTTTTACTTGCAAGTTTAAACTTCTGGGCAAAGGTTTTATAAACTTTTATATACGTAATATGCTTTATCTTGAAAATAACTGTTGATTCAACTTCCTGAATTTCTTAACAACCTGACAATCGAATAGTAAAACAAGTAAAACCTTAAGATACTGCACAAATATTTAGTCTTCAAAGAAAACCTGAGATCACTGTTATTTCAGATTAATCACTACAGAAATACAATTTCATACTTAATCTGAATTTTGGGCTTTTGACCTCTAGCCAAGGTCTAGTACACAGAAAGAACCCCAAACCCAAAACCTTTAAAATATATTATTATTTAAGAAGCATTTGCATTATAATTCGTGTTTTGCCTTCTAGTTGAATTGAAAAAAAACCCAAAACACGCAAAAAATAACGTAACTATATAAAAGGGTTTAATAATTAAAAAAAAAAAAATCAAGTGTTTTGCACAGAAATCTGGAGCTTATAAACATCCTCTATGCATAGCATAGTCAGAAATTTAATATATGCCTGCCAGGAAGGAGCTGTTTCATATGACAAGTCTGGCAGCTGTACTATAAGTACAACATCAAATTGTGCAAGTGCCACACCTAGTCCAAATGGGCCAATGCTAAATTACAGGAGCAGGCAGGCAGAACCTTAAATTGCAGAACTTACTCTTAGCTAAAGTATTCCCCCCGCCTTTAAAAAACTGTGCTAGCACAACTCTCAAGGATATGGTTACATACACATGAATTCATATCGTAAAATCGTGCTTTTCAGAAGTTTGTCTGACCATGGCAAAATTCAATATGGACACATCAAAATCATATAAGACAACATGACTGGTAATTTAGAACCCTATATTACAAAGTATTCACATTGCCTTATTTTTATTTTCTATTTCGCCTCCTTCTGCCGGTAAAAACGGAGGCAGCCAGTGGCGTCTGCAGTAAATCGGAACGCTTGGTCCCTTTAAACGCCAGCGGTGACAGCGCCCTTCTACAGATCAGAGCACTTCATGAAGCGGCCCAGGAGACAGACAGCAAGTTAAGGAGGAATCAACAAGCCGAACAAGAACTTAAGAACTTTATCCCGGGAAAGGCCGCGCGCTCGCTCATCCCGCGGAGCGCAGCCGGAGCGGGGGAAGCGGCCCCGGCCCGCGCCCTGCCCGGCCCCTGACCTGCTGCACGCCCGCCGCTCCCGGGTACAGATCCACCACCAGCAGCAGGGGCACGTGGACGTTTTTGCCGCTGAAGAGCCGGGGAGCTGTGGAAGGACAGAGACAGACAGAGAGACTGCGTTAGCAACCGGCGGCGGGCGGGACAGGGCAGGGCAGGGCAGGGCAAGGCGCTCACCGCTCTGCCGGGCCGCCAGCTCCAGCAGGTCGCTCAGGGTCTGCACCAGCGTCTCCAGCCGCTTCCTCTCCTGGACGTTTTGGAGCCGGACGACCAGCTTCCTCAAGGCTTGTTCCTCCCCCGCCACCGCCTCCCCCTCCTCAGGGCCGCCGCTGGCCATGGCCGACCCGCTGCCCTCTTCGTCTCCATCCGCCGTCGGCGGGACGAAGGCAGGGTTGGGCTGGGCTGGGCTGGGCTGGGCTGGGCGGTGCGGGCCCGTCCCGCTGCTGCGGCCCCGCAGTGCCGCCGCCCGGCCGGCGTCACGCGGCCCTCCCGAGCCGCTCCTGCGGCGGCCTCCGGCCCCTCCCCCGGCGCCGCTCCATGGACACGGCCAAGGACCAGCCCCCGCGGGCGGGCGGCCCCCGGTAACCCCTGGGAAACGCCCGCGGGACTCGCGCAAGCGCCCGGCAAACAGAACAGACCCGCGGGCAGCTCCCCCTCACAGTGATTGACGAAACAACTGCCCAATGGAGCTGCCGAGCTGGACCCGCGGTCCGCCCAGCAGTGTCTCTGTAAAAAGGTCTGGGCAGGCGGCGATATGGACTGGGTGGGTTTGGTTTACGGGTTGAACGAGCTTTGGGGGCGAGGGTCTGTGGCCCTGTGGGTTGCCCGCACTGAGGGAGTCTGTTCCTGAAGGGCTGCTCCCTGTTGAAGGGTGTGGAGTTGAGCCTTGGAAGAAGAGAGGGATGAGATGAAGGTGTTTTGAGACTACATTTCCATCTCTAATTGCCCTACTCTAATTTGTTTGGCAATAAACTAATTTCTCCCAGTTGAGTCTGTTTTGCCTGTGATGGTGATTGGTGAGTGATCTCTCCCCATCCTTATCTTGACTCATGAGCCTTTTGTTATATTTTCTCTCCCTCCTCTAGATGAAGAGGTGAGTTACAGAGGGGCTTTGCTGAGAAGCTGGTGTCCAACCAGGGTCAACCCACCACAGTCCTTTTTGGCTCCCACCACATTACCCTTGCTTGAAACCACAGATGTCTGAAATCTTCAGTGTATCTTCTACCTACCTTGATAGTAAATGTTGTGTAGTTGAAGCGTCTCTGCTTGTTCCAGCTCGCAGCTGGCTTGCAGACCTAGATAACTTGTAGCTCCTTCAGTAAGTAATTTGTTGCAATTGTGGATTCCTGAGCTACACAGTTTGAGCCTGAGTTAATGTTTCCTCTTCTTTCCGCTTACATTGGCAAAGAATAAAAAACTGTGCTAGTGTTTCTGAGGTCCCTGAATAAATAAAGAACTAGCTTCTAGAGATCAGGTGTCTCAAACACTAATCTTGTAACGTGTCTCCCAGGTCTCATTCCTCTGCAGGCAGCAGTTTCTGGAGTGCTGTTTGGAGAGGATGCCAACTTCTGCTAAGTCTCTGGGAGTCTGGTAGAGATTGACAAAAGTCTTCTGAAGTGTGTTCATTAGTTAGACCAGAAGAGAATGGAAAGAATGAGGTAGTCTTGGTAAGCATCTATGTCGTAGTTTTCCTGGATTTTTCTAGGGAAATCCAGTGAAGGTATTAATATATCTTCACCAGAATGAATGGGAGGGATGGGTTCAAATTTAAAGACAGAAAGTTTAGATTAGATACTAGGAAAAAAAATATTTACTGTGAGGGTGGTGAGGCACTCTAACAGGTTGCCTGGGGAAGTTGTGGATGTCCCATTCCTAGGGGTCCTCAAGGCCAGGTTGGATGGGGCTCTGAGCAAACTGGTCTCGTGGAAAGTGTCCCTGCCCACAGAAGGAAGGTTGGAACTAGATGGTCTTCAAGGTCCCCTTCCAACCCAGACCATTCTATGATGTGTAGAAGTGATTAGAGGTTGTGACTGAGCTGTCTTGTCTTGATGTCTGGCAGGAAGAAAGCTCTGATAGTAAAGTGTAGTTTTCTGAATGTCATTCTTATAAGAGCATGATAAAAGGGCAGAGGACTACCTCTGGAGCACCTCTTTAATGTTTTTCTGCTCTGGGAGTTTCATATATTTCTGACCTCTTTCTGATGCTCCATCAGTGAGTGTGGATGGCTTACCATGAAGACCACAACAAAGGGCCACAACATTTTTAACTGATTTAAACAATTTGTTCTTTTTCTCTTGTGGCTCAGTGTGTTTTTTCCATGTTTTCTGTTCTCTAGCAGCTCTAGCGTGTTGTGTTGTTTTGTGCACATAGTTTGAAAAGACTGTACAGAATCACAGAATTAACTGGGTTGGAGAAGACCTTTGAGATGATTGAGTCCAACCTATGACTAACACCACCTTGTCAAGTAGACCATGGAACTAAGTGCCACATTGAGTCTTGGTTTTTTTAACACTTCCAGGGACAGTGACTCCATTTCTTTATGGCCACAGGCTGTAATTCCAGATCACACAGTCTTCTGGTTTGATGTAGCAATTCCATGGCCTCATCATCCAGTGTATAATGCATATTGTTATATTTTCTTAAAATTAGTGTAATGTTATGTCTGAATGGAGGATGCATAAACCCATACAGAAACTTCCTAAGTGAATGCAATTTTAGATTTGAGTCTACTGTAACTGTATTTTGTTTTAGCTCCATGCAGAAGTTGATTGGGGTAGGAGCTTCTGTTGGAGTCAGGCTGCAAAGGGGACTCCAAAGGAAGGAGCAAGCTGCTAGAAAACGTACCAGAAGACCCACAAGAACTTTTTTTGCCTGAGTTACGGCCCATGTCTGGGTCTAAGGCTCATCCCATTCCTAGGGTTTGGTTTAGAAATGAAATCCAGGTTGGAGCTCCAGGTTGATTTGGGTTTTAAAGGGGCCATTTTTGCCTTCTGTTCTCAGTCATCTCTAATGTCTCTTCTGAAAATAGTTTTCTTGTCTTGGGCACATTTCCCTCTCTTGGCTACATACATTATCATGTTTGGAATAAGATTTTCTGCTTCATGTTTCAATTCAGTCTGTCCTTGATACTAGCCATCTCTGATTGGCTTTTGCTATCAGCTGTATAGCAGGTCCCTCATTTCTTCACCCTTCCTAGCTTGGTGTTGACACAGATTTAAATGTTTTTTGGTGCTTGTAGGGTGAGATACCAGGAAGCAGAGAGAGGTTCTGGATCAGCTGTGAAAAGACTGTATGTTGCAGTGTGATACAAGCATATTTCAGAACCGAAACTTCATCTTTTTGACAGGAGAGGGAGGCTGTGTGCAAGGAAAGACTGTAGGCTGTTGTTTCTTCGTTGCTGGGAAGGAAGGTGTTTTTCTAGAACAGTTCTTTTCCCTGGATCATTGCTAGTTCAGTTGGGCTTTTTTGGGGGGGATCTCTGTTTGGATTTTCTTTCTGTTCAGTTTTGTAGGGAGGAGTGTGTATACGAGAATGAGTTTGGGTTTTGGCAGGGGGGAGGTTCTAAAAGTATTTTTATTTCATTTTGGTTTTTGAGGTTTTTTTTTTGTTTGTCTTTTGTTGTTGTTTTTTCTCCTCTTCCTGCTCTCCCATTATTTTATTTGCAGTGCTTTACATCACCTGGTGAGCCTGCAGAATCTATGTTAGGTATTGCCTGGGGACTCTCCTTTGCAAGCTATTTCTGACAGAGAGCAATGTCAGTCAGATCCATTTTTTCACATTCAGTTTTCTCTCATAATGCTTCCCCTAGAGAGGAGAATGAAAATTTAATTACAGGAGACTTTATAACCACCTTTTTTTTGGTTTTGAAATTGCTTTGAAGAACCCATGCATATTTATCACTGAAGGCATAATACTCTGAATAAATATTCTTTCCAGTGTTACATCCCCATTCTGTGTGTTTTAACCCTGCAGCTGGAGAGGGGGTGGTGTTAATTTGAATGACAGAAAGTGCTCAGACAGAGCCTGTTCAGAAGTGATATGACAATTATTTGATTCACTCCTGGACAAAATGCTGATAAATGGTCCATCTGCTTTTATCTCGTAACCAGCAGGGGCTCTGTGGTGTTAATGAATTCATTGCTTCAGAAAACAGTGGTAGAGCAGGTATTCTACCTCAACCTTTTCAGCTCTCATTTTAGCTATCAGGGCTTTAAATTTTAAAACGATTAAGTACTGCCCACAGGCCCAGGCTTGTTCGCTGTTCTCTGTATGTGAAGGTGCATCATCTTCACAGCCTCCAAACGGATGGACTTGGACAGGCACTCTCTTTGCTGGGTAGGAAACTGGCTGATGGCTGGGTCCAGAGGGTGGTGGTGAATGGTGATACATCCAGGTGGTGGCTGGTCACAACTGATGTTCCCCAGGGCTCAGTATTTGGACCAACCCTGTCTAATATCTTTATCAATTATCTGGATGAGGGGATCAAGTGCTCCCTGTCTATTTGAAACCAGTTGGCACCAAAGTGGAAGTGTTGATCTGCTCGAGGGTAGGAAGGCTCTGCAGAGGAAACCGGCCAGGCTGGACAGGATTGATGGGCCAAGGCCAATTGCATGAGGTTCCACAAGGTCAAGTGCTGAGTCCTGCACCTTGGTCTCGACACCCCTCAACAATGGAACACTGAAGACTGGGGCAGAGTGGTTGGAAATCTACCCAGTGGAAAAGGACCTGGGGGTGCTGGGTTGACAGCAGCTGAACGTGAGCCAGTGTGTGCCCAGATGGCCAAGAAGGCCATCCTGGCTTGGATCAGAAATATTGTGACCAGCAGGACCAGGGCAGTGATTGTCCCCCTGTACTTGGCATTGGTGAGGCCACACCTCAAACCCTGTGTTCAGTTCTGGGCCTCTCACTTCAAGAAAGACATTGAGGTGCTGGAGCGTGTCCAGAGAAGGGCAGTGGAGCTGGGGAAGGGTCTGGAGCACAAGTCTGCTGAGGAGCAGCTGAGGGAGCTGGGGATATTTAGCCTGGAGAAAAGGAGGCTCAGGGGAGACCTTACTGGTCTCTACAAGTGCCTGAAAGGAGGCTGTAGCCAGGCGGGGGTCAGTGTCTTCTCCCAAGGAACAGGCAATAGGACAAGATGGGAAACTGAGAAAAATTTCTTCCCTGAAAGGGTTGTCAAGCCCTGGAACAGGTAGTCCAGGGAAATGGTTGATTCACCATCCCTGGAGATATTTAAAAGATATGTTGATGTGGCCCTTAGGGACATTGTTTAGTGGTGGACTTAGCAGGGCTGGGTTAATGATTGAACTAGATGGTTTTAAAGGACTTTTCCACTCTAAATAATTCTATGAAAGATACCTTTCTGAAAGCAGGTGCTCTACTAGAGTTTCAAGTAGATTTTAGGTATTTGACATGCTTTTCTGAATTGTAATTAGGTATGTTCCCTAAAGTCAGCTTGAGTGTTATAAGTGTATGTATGGATTATATAATATGTATGAATATTTCCATTATGTAGTTAAAAGATTAAAGTATAACAAAAGTGAAATTTTCGTTAAAGAAATTTGTGCATATGTTAAATTGGGCTGACACCTAGTGGTGGGAATACTTCTAATACAGTAGTACACAGTCTATGGATCCTTTGGTTCTGTGGGTCCTTTAAGTTAAATAAAGAGAGCTTGAAACTATGCTTTCCTTAAGGGAGGCCAGAGAAGACCTGGGTTTCCTCAAAAGGAGGGCTGTCCCTGGAGTTCCCGCCCTTTATCTTTCCTAACACCCATCTTCCCTCTGCCTGCTTTTCGCCTCTCATCCTCTTTTGGCGTATACTTCGTTGCTGTACACTCTATATGGTCTATATGTTTACAGAGCAGATGAGTACTTCAGAGCCCAAGTAAGTTTTCTTGCTGTTTCCTGCTGAATAGCTGATGATGCACTTCGTGGTTCTAAATTAGAAACTGAAGGAGATGTTCAGGATGTTTTCTGCCAGTATCCAGCTGATTAAACAGCTTCTGTTAAAGGGACAAAGCTTTCATTTCACAGAATCATGGAACAGTTTCTGTTGGAAGGAATCTTCAACACCATCAAGTTCCAACCCCCCTGGCCATGGGCAGGGAGAACTTCCACTAGACCGGGTTGCTCAGAGCCCTATCCAACTTGCACACTTCCAGGGATGGGGCATCCACAGCTTCTCTGGAAAACATGTTCCAGTGCCTCACCACCCTCGCAGTAAAGAATTTCTTCCTAATGTCTAATCTAAACCTGCCCTCTTTCAGTTTGAAGCCATTCCTCCTTGTTCTGTCACTACATGTTCTTGTAAAATGTCCCGATGCACCTGTAGAACCCCTTCTAGTTATTCTTTGCACCCCTTGCCAAGTCCAGCTCCAACTTCACCTTGGCCTTCCCCACCCTATCTCTATACAACTGGACCATGTCCTGTACTCTTCCCAGGTTACCTGTCCTTGCTTCCTTTGCCTGTGCACATACTTCTTGGCCTTTAGCTTGACCAGCAGGTCTAGAGTCAGTTATTCCTGTCTCTTGCTTTCCTTGCTGAATTTCTTGTCCCTGGGGATCACTAATTCTTGTGCTCCATGAAGATGTCCTTAAAAATTTGCCAGCTCTGTTCTGCTCCCTTGTCCCTGAAGAAAGTTTCCCAGGGGATTGTATTGATGAGTTCCTTGAAGAACTGGAGTTTACTTTCCTGGAGTTGATAAGGCCTTTAAGGAGAAAAAAAACCTCAACTGAAAAATTATTAAGTGGACTTGTAGCTGGTTTCTAAGGAGGTAAAAAGCCTAAATTTCTGGATCACTGACTTCAAGGTTGTGTTAAAGAGAACTGGGAGGAGGAGAGTTAAGGGCCACCTGATCCAGAGTATGTAGCATTTGGCCACGATAACTAGCAAAGTGATGTAGGTTTAAAAATGAAGTTCCCACAGCTGAGGATAAAACAGCACTGACTGCTTTAAAACAAGAGTAAGAAATAATCGGCACTTTCAGAGTGGCTGAAATATATGGACCTTGGATATAACAGGGACGTTGGTTTATGCAGCGTGGTGAACTTCATAATGTTTGGTCTACCAGAAGGTACTGCCTCTACTTATGCTTTCTTATAGCATAGACACTACAATACCTACAGAAGTGAAGTTGCTCACCAGATAGAGGCCAGTACTGTGTCTGACCTGGGGAGCACTGCTCATCTTGGGATTATTTTACTTCTTACTTATTTACTTCAAAGTATTTTTTTAATAACTGTAGCTAACACTATACAGCACCAGTGGGTTTACAGGGCCATGTATGATGCATTTTGCCTGTGTCTAGGGTTTTGTATATCTTTTCTAATTTAATTTTTATGGGTCTCTTTCATTGTACCATAATGTCTATCTGTTATCAGCTTTTATAAAGAATACAAATAAAAATGGGGATGCAAATGAGTGTAAATCCCTGAAGCAGAATTCAGGAATGTGGCACCAAGGTAAATAATAATCCAGCAATATAATTTTCCCCCTCTCTGTCTGTTCAGTTATTAATGGATTGATCACACTGGTTTTAGTAAGGAAGAAGGTTCTTGCCTCTTATACGGAGAGTTATTCATATGGCTTAAGTATTTACTTTGTCAATTTATAGAAAAAAATTCTTATTTGATTTGCCAGTCATAAAATATAAACTTTCTAATTTCTACAAACATTTTTAGGTTTACTAGATGTTTTTTAGTTCTTCTGGAGAATGCATTGTTTTAAAGTACATGTTTTTGCACTGTTGTAAAGCAAAGTAATTTTCTTTATATGAATGAAGAGAAGGTTTCAGGGTGACCTAATTGCAGCCTTCCAGTACCTGGGGGGAGCCTACAAGAAAGCTGCAGAGATATTTTTTAAACGAGTATGTGGTGACAGGGCAAGGGAGAATGGCTTCAGACTGGAAGAGAGCATACACTTAAATTAGATGTTAGAAGGACATTTTTTGCTGTAAGTGTGGTGAGGCACAGAAACAGGTTGCCCAGAGAAGCTGTGGATACCCCATCCCTAGAAGTGTTCAAGGCCAGGCTGGATGGGGCTCTGAGAAACCTGGTCTAGTGGAAGGTGTCCCTGCCCACAGAAGGAAGGTTGGAATTACATGGTCTTTAAGGTCCCTTTCCAACCTAAGACATTCTTTGAATCTATGATTCTTTACAACAGCCTATTTAATTAGTTTGAATGTAAAAATTGTTCTAAGAAGCACTCACTGGATTTGCAAGTAGCTAAAATGATTGACAATTAGACAATCAGACAATCAGTGTTCCTATGTCTGTTGAAGCATTCTGGTGCTGCATCAAGTAACTGATACACGATAGCTAAGCTATCCCATAGCGGATCCTACCACTGAAGTAGCATAAAACTCCCCATGCCCTTTACTAAGAGGACATCTTTCTGAATTAGTTTCTTATCTGTTTATTGCCTTTTTCAAACTAGAAAAAAATTTCAATCTACTATCATTCTCAAAGTAAAATAAAGGAGTACTAGTTGGTAATGGTCTTAATTAGCCAAGTGCTTTCCTTAAAGTATTGAAATTAGTTTAGCCTTTGTCAGCAGTGACAGTGGTAAGGCCTGTCCTCATTATTTCCTCAGTTAAAGTAGCAGGACTAGTGTTAACTTCATTAATTTTCTTGGGAAACTGAGAATTTAAGTGCTTCAAACTTGTTTCTTGTCACTGCAAGGGGCTTCTAATCAATATTTCCTCTCGTGATAATTGGAACAGCTTTAGTATCAGTAAGTTTTACTGCATGAATCTTTTGACAAATTACCTACTGTATCAAACACACTTATTTTTGCAAGGTTTTGTGTACCAGTATGGTGCTCAGATCAAGGAATATCATTATTCTAATTTCACAGTAATTCTTAATTTCTATCACCAATAGCAAATCAAGGGTGAAGCAAATAACAGGAGTGGAAGGGAATATTCCTCTGGTTTAACCCCAGTCCATAATTTTCCAAGAATAAGTTAGTATCCTTCTTTTCTTCAAAGATAGGCTCTGCATATTCTCAGTCCAACTTCTGGCAGATTCTCCTCTTTGTACTCTACTTCTATTCTTGTCTCTCAGAGGACTCCTCTTACTCCCTAAGACATTTCTCGGCTTTGGCATGTTTGTTCCCTATGGTCCTTCATCAGACTGCTGCAGGCACAAGTGGTGCCTGCCCCAATGCCAGGACTCGTGCCAGGTGTCCATGTGGCAAGAGGGTCAAGCCCTGCTGCCGTGTCTGACTGCAGCATCAGTGCCCTCCCTCTTCCTGCTTGGCCAGGTGCTTGCCATCCCTGTTGCTGCTCCTAGTAGTGATTGTCTTGGATCTTCCGCAATGCTGATACAAAAAAATTATAGTGGCACTGCCAAATACTGTGATATAGCATTATTAAACTGATTTGAAAAGCACTAAGGTGTATAAACTTCCTAATGGTACAATCCATCTACTGTTTGTAAATGACTGTAGTGTTGAAATTACATTGCAGTTGCTAGAAAACTACTTAAATCACTTCAGTAAATGCATTGCTGTGTGAGCAGTATATTGTGATATTCAGCCTGCTGTCACTGACATTGAGCATGTAAACATAGCACACTTATTTAGTTCCTGTACTTGTGGTGACAGACTACAAAGTCTATTTACACTGACTGTTCTTATCTTAGCAGTAAGATAAAAACCATGAGCCACAACAAAGCCAGTCAAATATCTCAGTTAATGTTCATCGCAAGTGTGCCAAGTCCTCCATGCTTTTGCCTCTTTCCAAAGAAGGTTTGTGTATCAAAGCGCTCATGAGAAAGACAACAGAGCCTTTGGCACCAAGGGTGCAACACCAAGTGCTCCCAGTAGCACAGCTGCTTGCTGTAATGTGCATTTATCTTGGTGGTATCAATAGTGGCTGCGGTTGGCTTTCTGGCAGGCTTCCTACCACATCAGTGGATGATGTTCCAACTCTGGAAATGAAAGGATACAATTTTATTTCTTTCCCTTGCAGTCTGTTACCAAGAGTACTGAGTACAAAGTCCGTATTGTTCTACTCCGTATCGCCAGTGTAATTAGGTCTCTCTCAGAATTGATTTGGCATTCACTTCAGCCACTGAACAGCACTCTAAGTCACATCAGGGCCTGGTTACCTACAGCAGTAGTGGGTCTGTCCACCAGCTCCCAGTAGGATCTGCTAGAAGGGGAACTGTGCAATAGGCTCTGCAAGATCACAGGGAACAAAACATGGAATAAATGAGTGGCCCTTTTTTAGCCATGTCGTTAAAGGAGAAAAAAATTAGCCAGATGTTCACTATGGAAAAATATTCATTTAAATAAGCATTGTCCCAGATGAGTTCTTAAACAGAAAGGGAAATGAGGCCTTCACATGTGTTGATCATTGCCCTGTCCACCTAAACATTGTGATGCCTCAGGAATGACTGTTCCCAAGCCACTGCTGAAGTCCTGGCCTCCATGGATGTGTGTGGAAGGCTGATAAAGAGGTGTGAGGACCAAAGAAGTTTGGCACTTTGGAAGCTCAGAGGCTTTGCATTGAGGAGAGGGAGGCAGGCCTGACTGGGAGGATGGGATTCATTTCAGAGCATGGTCAAGTTGAGGGCCTGACATAGAGGCCATGTCACCTTTTCCAGTCCTGAGCTTCAGTAGTAGTAGAGAGCTGGTCTTAGACCAATGGCCATGCACAATCAAATACTGCCACATCTGCTTGCAGCTGAGACAGCTCAACATAGCAGGGAAAGGCATCTGACTATCCCTCCTGGTGTGTTAGTAGCTCATTATTCATTTTCTTCTCTGTCATGCTGGTTTAAGCTGCAGCATTGGACTCTAGTATTCCCCTGCTATGGTTGCAGAGACAGGCTCTGCCCCAAAGTAATGGGTAAGGCCCTTTGCAGTTTGTTAAGTTGGTGACTCTGTGGCAAGAATGAAAGGATGAATATGGGATGCTTTAGAGTATGGTGTTGAGGTGTGTCAGAGCTTGGGAAGCCACAAATCTATTGGCACAGACAAGGTGATGTGATATTAGCAAGATCTTGCCCATGCAACCTCTGGAAAGCAATCCCTGCTATTATCTTACCCCAATCATTCTGGGGTTTCATT
The DNA here is from genome assembly GCA_013397865.1 of Struthidea cinerea. Lineage (NCBI taxonomy): Eukaryota > Metazoa > Chordata > Aves > Passeriformes > Corcoracidae > Struthidea > Struthidea cinerea. The sequence goes on from VZTI01002677.1 coordinate 45,997, forward strand.
CTAGACTGAGCCATTTGAATTCCTGGGGGATTTAATATGTAGATGAGGTGTCTGGCTACTCCCAGGCTTGCTTCTTAGGATTATTTTGTAACATGAACATAGCTTGTAAGGACTTTTTGCTGTTTCCTATGGGAGAATGGTTTAATCAGTTGGTGGTACATATGAGTCTTGCAATAGTATGCAAAGTGACACTCAACTGCTGCTGGTTCAGAAAGTTTGCAGCTGTTCATGCGAGAATCTCATGTGTCTTGTTAAATGTGAATGAGGCTGTGAGTGACAAAGTGTGTCTTTGTCTGCCTGCCGTGGCTGGCTAGCTCGGGGGTGAGATTCCGAGCTAGCACACCAAAATAGCAGATTTTAGACCACACTTTAAAAGCCGGCCGAGCTGTCTGTAATTTTTCCTTATCTGGCTGCGGAACTCTCTCTAGGGTGAAGCAGCGACATCCATGGGGATCTGGGTTTGACCCCCCTGGACCCCGGGAACAAAGGAATGCGAGAACCGGAGACGCTGGAGGAAGCTGGAGGTGTTTATTCTCTGGTCCCCGGCAGCAGTCTGGCTGGGAGCTGCTAGTTTCTCCCGGGTCTCGGGGACTGGGGGCGGGGCTTACAGCAACAGCCAATGGGGAGGGAAAGAACCCGGGGCCAGCCCAGCTCCCCTGGCACCGCAGGGGGGAAGGGAGAAACCAATACACATTT
>VZTI01002679.1:0-91313 GCA_013397865.1 Struthidea cinerea
GTTTTCTTTACCCGTCTCTGACGTGACAGGGATTTAGATAGTAAGTAAAAAGATCTTCATTGTGAGAACGTAATGCAGTACTTGAAATAGGTTGCCTAAAGTGTTGTGGGTCTCCATCCTCACATGTTTTCAAGTTTCAGCTGGGAAAATCTAGGGCTGACCTGACCTAGTGTTGGTGAAAGTTTTGAGAAGGTGGTTAGACATCATGACATTCAGGAGTTCCATACATCCAAGAGTTCTCTGAGGCTGCAAAATATTTTTACCTCTGCTAGTATAAGCAACACAGGATACATTTTCTAAATTGTGGCTTATGTGCAATTCAAAATACAATATCACTGACGAGAGATCAGGGGCAGGGCCACCAGGCATAGATGTGTGGTTTGTAGCATGCACTGTGTTCAAAAGTAATGAAATGTTTGGGGTTTTTTTCTCTAAGTGTTTTGGTATTATTCCCCAAGGAGCAAGCAAATGTTTGATTACTGTTAGGAATAAAGCTTTCCATTAATGCTAACATTGTACAGGATTTAGCAGTAAAGGCAAAGAATATACAATATTTTTAAAATTAAAGACAAATAAAGTGTCTATCTCTGTATCTTTATATCTATTCCTTTAAATATGACCATGCTAACTGCACTTACATGTGGATTTAAGAATTAGCACATTTCACTGCTCCTGAGGTTTAAAGCTGTATGTCGCTGCCCAGTTTGGTCTTAATGTGTGAAGAAATATCTCTTAAGCATGAGAAGGAAAGAAATACCTATTTCTTTGGTTTTAATTAGCCCTGAATTAACTCTAGCTTGTTTTCTGTGTGCATTTTGAAATCCATGTAAATATGGTGCTAGTGGGTGTTTGTGTACAGCTTTATTAATGGCACCATCATAAAAATGTAGACTTTGGAAACTAGGAGGGAAAGCCATATGACAGAGAAGGTTTCATAGTCTTGATGGTATGATTTTATTTGAACTTTTAAATTCTTCCAAGTTTTAGTCAGGAAGCAGATGGCTTTTGAGTATAAGAGTTTGTTTTAAATACAAGCATTTTTGTAATTCTAAATAGAAGCTGAAGTTGCTACTTTTCAGTTTGGATGTTTTCCTCCTTTGCACTCTGCTCTGATACTTGTTTTGAAAGCTATAATTTTTTTGGGCATAAGCAGCTACTGTTTTGCTTCTGTGATTTGCCTTCCAGATGGTTGTGTTTGGGGAGAAATATTAATTAAAGGATTTATAATAAAGTATTTGTCATGAAAAGTCACTGAAACAAGAAGTATCTTATAATCTGCTTTTTAAAACCTCAAATTTCATTATTTCACAGATGAATAGATCAATATCCCATCATTTACCATTTGAGTTTCAAAACCTGCTGTGAACTGAAGTAATGTATCTTATACTGGATGTAAGCTACTTTGGTGTTAATTCCCTGCTTTTATGTCACTTAGCGGCAAATAAAAGAGAAGCTATTCCAGTCCGTCCTCATCTTGCTTCTGACTTTGATTTTTACAATAGAGTTTTTATTGTTGATGTTGTGCCCATCCCTCTCTCCCACCATCAATCCCCCTGCCCCCAGATATCTTTCGGCTGCTAACTGATTATTCTTTACCTGAAATCTGCAAGAGAAAAACAAAGAGGAAATATTTGCATTTATAAGCCTATCAATTGCAAGTGTTTTGAGAGATTGGTAATTTTGATTTCCATTGAAAGCAAGGGAAAATCCCACTTCTCCATATGCATGTTCACTCTTAAAAAATTCTGTGAGGCTCCAAGTGTCACCCTTCTCGTGCCCAGGATCTCAGGGCTGTTGCTGTTGTCACAGGTCATGTATCTGTTAGCTTGCATTCACTGTGCTGGTATGAAAACATGCTCCCAGGCTGGTCGTATTCATTGCTCAGAGTCATCCTATGAGATGCTGCAGTCACTCAGGGTTTCAAATTTCATTTGAAGATCAACCACATGTTAGGCCAGATAGTTTTTGACATGGAAGGTGATCTGATTTGCAGTCTTTCCTCCCCTTCATCCCTTCCCTGTTTGTTGTTGGTTTGGTTTGGTTTTTGTTGTGTGGATTTTTTTTTAAATACACTTTGATATATTTGCTATATTTACTATTTGATATAAATACTGATGTTAGTGGCTCTTGAAAAATGACACTGTATGGAGCAGAGGTTATATTACAATTTAGAGCTACTGAGTGATGAGCAGGTGGGTTTTGATCCCTTTGGAGGATGACCGAAATGCTAAACAGATAATCATTGTGAGACGTGCCTTGGTCTGAGCTTGTCATTTCAGTTCACTGTTTTTCAAATACTGTTCAAGGACTAATAAGAGATTAAGGAAAAAAAGACCAACACCAAAACCAGAACAACAGAGGAACCCCTAAAAGAGTACGATTTAAAATGAAAGAATTTATTTAAAAAAATATTAATTGGCGATACCTATCTTTCTTTTGTCATCCAAGTACAAGGTACACACTTTATGAGACTGTCTACTGAAGGAGGGACTCTGTAGCAACCCACTATTGGCTGATAGACCCAAACCCCAACTTTTATGGTTCCTGAGGGAGTTTAACTTCTTCCCGATAAAAATTAATAATAAAATTTAAAGCTTTTATCAGGAGGAGGTGGTTTGCTTTTTATAGCTATACCAGTGATGAAAAAAGCCAGTTGAAACTGTTGAAAAATCAGGGAAGACGTCATAATTAGAGGACCAGTGTAAATAATATTCCAAAGAACTCTTTCGGATGTAATTCAAAGACTATTTCTTGCTGGTCATTAAGGAATGGTGTGAAATGTCTCAGGCCCATCCAGAAATTCAGGGGATGAAGTACCTCAGTGTGAATAGTCTTCTGTAGACTTTTTCCTAAAAGTATACAGTAGAATTAAATATTCTTCCACACTCCATGCACTCCCCTATCCCCCCAATTCTTGTTTGACAACTCAAGACCTTTACTCCCTATGGTGTAAATAACAAGAGAGGTGAGAGAATTTTCTATGTGTTTGTCTGTATACAATGAAAAACAATACCAGGTACCTGTAATAGACTTAAGAGATGCCTGCAGTGTCACAGTGGGCTGGATACATTAAGAACCTTTAGATCTCTAGCAGGGTAGAATATGAAACTAGCAGAAAGGAAACTGGTCCAGACAGAGAGAAAAGCATTACTGATTAATTATTAGTTTCATTCCACAATCTTCCCTTTCCCTAATCTGAATCAAAACTCTAGAAGTATTTTTCTCTGTACTTTTTTCTAATAATTCTGAACTGATAATTTGGTTCTTCTGCACATTTTTCTTCATCCATAACATCTGTTCCAAAACAGCCAATTAGAACTGTACTAAGCTTTCTCACTGCCAGGAGTAAACAGTAAGAATTATTTAGAATCCCTTCCCACTGGGCTGTAGTCCCCATATTTATCCTGTTCTCTGATGTATCAAGAAATAACTACTTGCAAAGATTCTTTATTTGGAAATCCCACCTCTCTTTCTTCCCGTGTGTCTCGGTTTGAGGCATATTAGGAGGAAACAACCTGAGATGAACGTATCCTCTAATGGAAAGCAGGTTTTGGCAGCCCCACCCCCACAGGTTTGAAAGGAATGCCTTGGAGGAAAGTGAAAAAAACCCTGTTTGTTTAACAAGCAGGGTGCACGCAGGCACAAGAAGGAAAAAAATGAATAATGTCAGATAATAAACCTCTCGCTGTGGAGAAGACCTGGTAGATTCAGACTCCTTTCTGTAGGTGTGGCTCTTCTCTCTCCAGAGCTGGGGTGCAGCATGGGCCCCTCCGGTGATGGTGTTCTGGACAGGAGCAAAGCTGAACAGTTCCAGAAGAAGAAACCACAGTCCCAGGAAAACTTCTTGCCTCAGCTAATGAACAAGAAGCTAGCTGAAAAGGCAAAAGAATGCAACTCTCTTCCCAGCTGCAGAGCCGAGAGCTGGGGAGAGAGCGAGCGAGTTATCTGTGGTTTTGACCACAGGCCTTCGAAAGAATTCCACTGGCTTCCCCCCACCTCTCCTGGACCTAGCTTAAAGGTACAGGATTCATGTCTGGGCAATAAGCAGACGATAGGGAATACAGTATCATACAGTCACCCCAGGACACTGTGAAGGTTCACAAACTTAGAAGTTGCAAACTCTTATGGGCAGTATGGTCATAAATGCTGGTTTACAATACTGCTGTAAGGAAGCTTACTTCTTTATCTGCCTTTTTGTGCTGTGTTTTGTTCTGTACCAGAGTACAGGAGACGGAAATGATGAGTACCTACTTACTGTAGGTACGAAACTAGACAGAACTGACATGTCTATCCCTAATTATGGATCAGTGTTTTTAATATTTTAGATGTCTGTGCCATAGTGAAAATCATTTTGCTTTAGAAAAATCCATACTTTCTGTATAAGTTATCACCCTAAAAGTAAAAAATTGTCACTTTTGGGGTTCAGGGAGTAACCGACTCACGTTGAAATACCAAGTAAAATTAAACACCCTGGTGGATAAAAGTAGTGTGGATCCATTTCACTCTTTCTGGCTTGCAGTGCATGAATTGGTTATTCAGTGCTCCCCTGTGATCTAAAGATAGTTTATCTTTCATGCCCTCTAGATGGCTGTCTTGTTCTCTTTGAAAGAATATTACACAGTCCGGTAGAGCTGTAAGAGAGAAAGTTTATCTAATTAGTCTCAGTTTTTACACGTTTGTGTATTTGCAATATACTTTAACGTTTATGAACAAAAATTATGATATGTGACTATTGAAAATCTGTTGCGAGCAAGTGTTAGCTGATATGTCTTCTACTTCTGGGTACTTCTGGGATAAGCACTCCCTTGTTTCAGAGAATTGAAAGTATTTCCTAATAAACTTTCCATTATATCAAAAAGCACAAGAAAACTTATGTAAATGATAATATAATTGCCAAACAACAGCTTAATAAAACCACATTTTGAATCACCCATCAGCAGTGCAGAGTAAAAACTTCCTGAGGTTTTCAGTTCTTCCTTGTTAAAAAAAACCTAAAATTTTTGGTTCTTGAAGTCCTTCATTTATCTTGTTAGATAAACTGCTTAGTGCAGGAAGGAGCAAGTCCAGTGTTTGCTATTCAGCTGACATCATCGCCTGTAAGTAAATCAACTTAGAATGGGCCCTGGTATTTGCTGTGAGTAGGTACAGAGAGGCATAAGGATCTATTGCCCAGTTTTCTGAATTGTGATTGTCTTGGTTTGAAAGACAGGTGTCTGCCAAGGAAGGCAGTAACCTCCCTTGGAATAGAAAATATGACCCCTTTTCCTTCGAACTATTACAACTTTGAAATTACGGGGCTTTCAGGCAAAGATATGGGAAAAGGAATAACAGGTTTTAGTAGTGTGTGTATATATATATATGTATGTATAACAAGGCAAACAAGCAACAACAGCAGCAACAACAAACAGAAACAGACACCCAGCAGCAGCCTTCTCTCAGCTGTGAGAGAGAAGGCTTTCCCCTTTGGTGTAGTTCTGGTCACAGCTGGCAGGGGCGCTGTTTGCTCCCGGCCGGGCAGGGTAGGTGTGATGATGCCCCGCGGCTGCAGGGGGCGCTGTGCTGAGAGCTCGGTCATCTCTCTCTATGCAGTAACGGCAGGTGAGCTGGCAGAAGAGATGGAGAAAAGGCTTCCTTTGCAAACCCATAGGGGCAGCTGGNACTTCGGAGCAGCAGGCTGGAATGGCAGAGGCGAGCAGACCCCAGGGTGGCAAACAAAATGTAGCAGAAGCTCCGTGGCCATAGCAGGAACCACAGGGGATTGGGCGGACACAGAATGTTGAGTTAAAGTGAAGCAAAAAACCCCAAAGCAGCAGCAGCAAACAGCGAGGCTGGGTAGCAGCAGCCAGGCTCCCACTAACAGCCGGGAGACGCTCCCTTGGAGGTCTGGGGAGGGTGTCAGGGTCCTGGGTTTTCCCCTGAGGCACCTGAGTAGATGGTGAGGGTCCTTTCCAGTGAGATCGGGTGTTAATAAGGTCCCAGTTCAATGGCTGCTCTTAGGAGCAAAGTAAGGAAGAAGTAGTAAAGGAAGGAACTCCATGATGGCAACAAATTCTCCCAACAGCAGCAACAGCACTGTCTCCTCCGGTTCTGAGAGTGAGAGAAAGAGAGGAGCTGAGCCCAGTCCCTCACCCCCCAACCAAAATCTCACCATATCTCTGCACTTCCCAAGAGAAAGCCCCCGAGCTAACAGACTGTAGCCAGCGGCACCCTATCCCCCACCTTGGCCACTTATTTTGTCTCTTAAGTACCGGTCGTTATCATCTCTTAGGCAACAAATGCGAGAAAATTCCCTGAGAGAAAGAAAGGGAAAAAAAAAGAAAAAATCCTAACCTCCAACAGTGATGAAGAAATTTACTTTTCCCACAGTTTCTTTTGTTTCTTAATATCTTTACATATATATTTTTTTCTGCTTCTGAGCTACCGAAAATGGAATTTTCTCAGTAAGTGTCACACTGAATAGGAAGTGCCCTCCTTTTTACTGCAGCACTGATCTTAGGGTGTTTAGAAACTACTGTCTAGTTAATTGCTGTTAAAGATGATTGTTAAGGGATGATAACTTACATGATTTATCATAGATTAAAATAATTGCTTTCTGGAAAAGACTCCCTAATAAGTTAATGCTTCTGAAGGGGAGATCATAAGGTTATTAAACATCCTTCTTCTGTCACAAAGAAAGATGTCATTTTCCATAAGTGACAATTAGCAAAGTCTGATAACAACTTTGGTTAGAAAGTGACTGCCTTAATCTGCCTCTCCTGCATTCAACAAAGGCAAATGTAGGGCTCTGCACCTGGGGAAGAATAATCCCATGCACCAGTAAGGGCCGAGGGCTGACCTGCTGAAGAGTAGCTCTGTGGAGAAGGATCTGGGAGTCCTGGTGGACAATGAGCTGTCCGTGAGCCAGCAGTGTGGCCTTGTTGCTAGGTAGGCCAATGGGATCTTGGGGCATATGAAAAAGAACATTGCCAGGTGGTTGAGTGAAGTGATCCTGCTCTGCTGTTCAGCCTTACCGAGGCATATCTGCATGACTGTGTCCAGTTCTGGGCTCCTCAGTTCAAATGAGGCCTGGAGCTCCTGGAGCAGATCCAACAAAGGATCCATCATCCAATAAAGATGATGAAGGGAGCGAAGCATCTCTCTTACGAGGAAAGGCTGGAGCTGTTCAGCCTCAAGAAGAGACGATTGAGAGGGGGTCTTATCAATGTCTGTCGGTATCTGCAGGAAGGTGTCAGAGGCTAGAGCCAGCCTTTGCCTGGTGGTGCCCAGCAAAAGGACACAAGGCAATGGGCAGAAACTGATGTACAGGAAGTTCCACTGGAAGAACTTCTTTCCTGGGAGTGTGACTGAGCACTAGAACAGGTTGCCCTGATCTGTTGTTGAAGATACTCCAGAATTGTCTGGAGGCAGTGTTTTCTAGGATGACACAGCTTGAACAGGGAGGTTGGACCAGACGACCCATTGTGGTCCCTTCAAACCTTATCCATTCTCTGATTCTGTGAAGGATAAGCAGCTATCCTTTCTTCACTATTAAGATGAATCACGGTTAAAAAACATGATGTAAAGCATTAAGTGATCTTATCAATCATTCATAACAACTCCTTTATCATACAGTTTTTTTATTTAAAAAAAAAGCAAAATAATTGGTATCCACCACATGCACTTTGTGGATCACAATTTCCATGACAGTAATGTGCATTAATAGAGTCTGTCAGCTTAGCCTGGCTGGTAATGGCTCACAGCACATCAGTCTTAAAGAATACCTGCATCTATTAGTGGATAAGTTAACTGCATTTTTACACAGAATTATATCACAGAACTCTCTTAGGGACAAAAAGTTAAATATAGTGTAATTAGGTCACACAGTTTCTCAGGTAGTAGGATAAGGATAAATGGTCAGTTCACTTAAAAAAATCAAAAGTCAAATAAGAGTCTTTTGAGGTTAAGAAAAAATTATCACGAGGTTTACATTTGACTTTATTAAATGATTTATTATTATCGAATTTTCAAATCTACCTAATTTAAATATATTTCCAATGAAGTAGATATTGAAGTGAAGAAAAAAAGGGGAATGTTGTGGGTACAGAATTGCAGTTTCAATGACTTGGTAATATTATTAAAAAGCTTCAAAACCTACATTTGTTTTGACTTTCAGAAATGCTTGATAACCTGAGCTGTTTATTATAAAAGAAAATAAATCAGAAAACTCAAGGAACAGCAGAAAGTTTAAGGTTTATTCATTGCACAGCTGTGTTTGTATGAGAATGATGTGTCACCGGGCGTCGTGACAATGAAAGTAGTAGTGTTTGAAGAGAGGATGATCCCCTGAAATATGTCAAAAGTAAATGAATGTAAGAGTTGTTGGGGGAGGTCTTGTCTTTGGAAAAAATGTTTTCAACACACAAAAAAGGTGGTTTTTTTTTAGTTCAGTGTCTGCAGCAAAGTCCTTCAGTCAAAAGCTGGGTAATCACTTTTCTCTGTGTTGCATTCTTTCTGTTTTTTCTGATAGTACCTTTTGCAGTATATAGTTGTTCAAAATGACAAGAGATAGGCAAGACCATCTCCTTTACTCAAAACTTAATTGAAAATACCATAAGGACAGTGTAAATTTAAATGAAGCTCTGAATTTCATGGTCCAGCTGTGCACCTTTCAGACCAACAAATAGGAGAAGACAAACCAAGCTGATGACGTCTTTTCCAAGTTTTTGCATTTTTCCTTCCTTTTAATGCCATATAAATAATGTGAGAAAAATCATGCTGAAAGTATCAGTGTTGTAAGACTTTCAGAGTAAGATAAGCACACTAGGCAAGGATTAACTTTTTCACAGCCTCATTGTTTCAAGGCTTTTCTCCCCATGCACATTTGATTTTGCTTTCTTATGTTTTCTGTCTGTGAAGCTTACTCCTTTGCATCCACCATGTGATTCTAGTGTGAAAGTATGCTTGATATTGAAGTGAAAAGGGAAATGTGGGTACAGAATTGCAGTTTTAATGGCTTCTGTGACTGCAGCTTGTGTAGATCCACCAGAGCCATCTTTAAATGAGTTCACTTGGATGACACTAACATTTTGACAGTGTAGTGGAATTGCAGTACATGTTAGAGTAGTGCAGAAAAAAACAATGTATTTGGAACATGCTAATTAAGATCCATCCAAACTATACAGTACGCTTGATTCATTTGAAGGTAGCTATGTCCCAAGGAAAGATGTATGATTAAAACACCTGAGGTTTCCAGTTATGTAAAATTAAGGGAAATGTGAGGTTGTGCTGTCATATTCAGTGTTTCTCTAGTGCTGCTGTTCTCTGATGACACACAAATGCTGTTCAAGATCATTGCTAACTTAAGTTCTTTTTTCTTTAACACTCTGCTCTTATTGCTTCTAATAACAGTGCTGTTAGGGTCCGTGTATGAGAAAATATGCAAATTCTAGTGTGTGCGCTCCTTTAATTTTTTTCCCCTGCTTAGCTGGAAAGTCAAAGAAAAGATTTGCAGCATTTGCCATTACTGTAAGGGAACTGAGTGGTTTTTGACTTACTCTTGCCTAATTGCCAGGACACACAAAAAAAGCAACCGTAAAAAAGAGGGGAGAATGATCAAAGTCAGACACCACATGTGAATGTTCCACATGTTCTTTACATGTATAGCTCTAAAAAACTTGGTTTTCAGAAAATTTTGTTATAAAAGTTGGAAGTGAACTTTAAAAGTTTCACTGGTTTTTTTTTTTCAGATTAGTGGTGTACTTTACATGGATATTTGACTCTGCAGTGTGTCGGAACACACGTGCCTTGTGGGTCTTGCAGTCAGTCAGTTGGGTTTTCAGGTTATTCTAACCCTGTACAGAAGCTACTATGTGTAACTCTTGATAAAATAAGAAAAGTTTACTGCAGTTTTATTGAAGTTCCCACCTTTTACTCTCACTGAATTTCCTTTTTAACATCTGATGCTGGAATGATAAATAATGTGTACATGTATATATATGTGTGTGTGTGTGTGTGTGTGTGTGTGTGTATAAAAGTATGTAGTTCTGTAGAAGATTGGTGGTAGCTCCTCTTTCTGTTCAGTTTTAAACATGTAGATGGCATATCTGTAAGGCAACTTCAGCATTCCTCATATGATAGTCTAGTCATGCTATCTATTTACTGTCTGCTCTACAATCACTTCTTTATTTCCTGGTTTCACTTGGGGATTCAGTCAATCAGACCTATATGTGCATGTTTTAAATATTTCATTTTTTTACTGTCATGCTTCCTCTCTAGAAAAGTAATTATAAAGTGTGCTAGCACTCAAATAAGTCTAGATCTTACATAAAGAACATTAAAATAACAAGAGTTCTCTAATTACACAAAGAATGAACAAGAAAAAATAGTATCATCATCACATGACGCTGCATGTAATCCAGATATATCCTGAAATAGTGGGACATTTTATTAGAGTGACATAACAGCATGAAATATTTAAAGTCTGCTGTCAAGTTTGTCCAGAATATTTGTTGAGTCGATGCTGCCAAATGATTAATAAATGGAAAATTGGTACCACTCTGTGTGTGTGTGTGAGATGTAACTGATACAACCACATTTTGGTTTAAGTAACATTCATCAAATTCCAAAGGAATTCCTGTTCCAACAGTGCATAAGAAAATAGGTAGGGGGATAAAAAGATCTGGTTTTTATCCTAGCTGCTGAGGTGCAGCTAGATAAGTGAGTCACCTTTCTTTGTTTTATTTTTAATTCTGCATAATTCCATTAACAAAAGAGAAATGTGTAAAGTAACAGAGGTGGTAACCTCTTTTGCGTGGAAGGAGGATGTCTACATCTGTTTATTAGGATGTGATAGAAGACTGTATCTTAACTTATTCTTCCACATAAAACTCTGTGTAAAGTTGTGTGACTACCTCACACCAAAAGGTTATTAAACATGAGCATATGGCTTCTGTCCTGGTGGTAGCACTTAGTACTCTCACTGCAATGCACCAAGCATTTGGAGGAAGGAACAGGAATACAAAAGAATAAATAAAAATAAATAATAGAAAAAGCACTGTAAAATGATAATGAGGGAGTATGCAGTCCCTCTCAGCAAGCAGCTCACCAGAGCAGAAGTGTGGCCTCAGTCACGGCACTGTGACTCATTATTAGAATCCTTTGCCTAAAGGCTTGGAGCAGTGATGCAGGAGAACTTCACGCTGCGAAGCTGATAGCTCGTTGGAGTGACTGTGAAACTAATCAGGCAGGCACGGCTGCTGAAGGCTTGCGTTTGTTTCCTGACAGACATATTCAGAATCAAACATTAAGACTATCAGGTTCCATGCATTTCTGTGAGAACACAAAGCATCCCAGCTTACTGAGTATGAAATGTTGTTGTTGTTGTAGCAATAATAAAAATTATTATCATTTTTACCAGCTTCAGTTCTCTGGGGAATAAGAAAATGTCCCTCTGGAACTGCTGCAAATCTGACATTTTATTTTGTAAATTATTTCTCTGATTTGGACAGGGCAGGATGTTCATTTTCAACATTAGAATAATATTTTCCTATTAGCCTAGGAAAGGCATTACTAGAATGAATATTCTTCTGGTGCTGCTCTCCATCATTATAGTGACAGTGCAGGAATTATAATATTAGCCTAATTCTAAAAATTTTCTACCTTGTGCTCATTTTCTCCTCCTGATTGTTTCAGCATCTTTGCCTATTGTGGCTGCCACACAACTCCTCTTGTGTAATGATGAAGGTATTCATCCTTGGTCACTTAATAACGCGTCAGATTCTTTACTGTCATATCTAAATGCCTCTTGAAATTTGAATAGAGTTCCAGTTTCTTTATGGTCTTTACCATGTTGTGCCTTCTTAGCTAGCTAGCTGTATCTATAAGTGCTCATAAAGAGAACAGAATTTGATGTTAATTGGAAGCATGGGAGGCCTTCAGGGGAGGGAAGACTGTAGCCTGAGAAAGCCAAAAAAGGTGGGTTCACAGTAGGCTGTTATTTCAGCATTGTAGTTCTCATATCTTATGTTTTATGGCACAACATATAGTCTGTCCTTTTTCCAATGATGATACTGGAAAGCCCTTGCATTTCTTTACTTTGACGTGTGGAGTCCAATCTTAAATATCTCATGTCCATTGTACCATATAAAGAAAATGCCCACTGACCAGAACTGGGCTCCGCAAACAGCCTGTTTACCAAATTGCGTTAATCAGCAAAGAGAAAATACCAAAGAAAATGATGGGCTTAAGATTCCACTTTGTTAAGGATTTGGATGTCTTACTTAATTAAGCAACTGAGGCAGGCTAGTCTTTTTTTCATACAGAATACAGCAAGGAGAAGGTTCACTTATACCCATTATTGATAGGCAGGAATTCAAGTGCACTAGGAACATGGCCAGTGGAAATTCACATACACAGGGAATTCAGAGCTGACTGGCAACTGAGTGGAGCATTTGGGAATTAGGGTGATAGGTCCCACTTACAAATTTATTGCCAAATGGTTCTTTTGTGAGTTCTATATTTCCTTTTTCTGAAGATCTGAAAGAAGAACACGTGGTTCTTTGTGCCTGTATACATGACCAAACCAATAAAACTTATTGATGCTAGGAACAACAGTTACGGATTCCCAACATTTTTAATTGTCTAGCTTGGAAACATGAACTGTCAAGACTGAGTATATGGTTTTCTAAACCAAATGGTCAAGACACATGCTTTTCCTATCTCATTTCCTCTATTGCTTGTATTTGAAATATATTGAATCCAGGAATGGTTTGAAGAAAAGCACTGTAGGTTGAAAGGTGATTAAACCAGAGACAGTATAAAGGAGAGAATGTCGGAGGCTTCGATTTGCCTTATCTGGCTGAAGTTAATTTGAAATGTAGGATAAACCCCACCCTCATATGTTCCTGTGACAACCTACTTGACATAAACAGCAGTTATATAGAACTATGAATTTAACCTCCTTGTGGCTGGGTTTAAAATCTGAGCAAAATGAAGAGCTAGATTTGGATGCATTTTTGTGAATTTTCATCATTCCTTTATAACTCTGCAGAAGCACGTGGACTGCATATGCTGATTCAGATGCATATAATTTTGAACTTTAAGTATTTAAAATAGTGTTGGGTAATCATTTAAATTGTTTGGAGTTTGGAAAACTTTATTTCTGCATGGGTGTACTTTGTTTTCTTTGAAAATTTTGTTGTGTTTCAGAATGGTAACTTACCAGAGCACTGTACTTGGCTAGAAAGTGTTCGTGTATCTGGACTTACTGAGTACTAAATAGTAATTTGTGAGCTGTATGGGCAGAATACTTGCCAATGATTTGCAGATTTCAATACACAAACTTAAGAAATTTATAGAAAACTTTATATTTGAGTATTTTGGCTTTGTCTCTGCTTTGGTTTTAGTGAAGCTGCTGGTTCAAATGACATGTTGATAGCACCAAATAACAGCAGTTATTGGAATATTTTGCTCGTCAGTGAATACTTTCAAATAGTGCCTTAAGTAAACTTAATCGAGGAACATAAATGCGGTTTAAAAACTAGGCTTAATGCAAATACAAAGAAACTGTAATTCAGTTTAATTTAGGAATACAATATCTATCAAGTGTGGTGTTTTCTAGTTGATGTGAGGCTCTTGTCGAATCTTGCATTTCAGTGACAGTCATCTGATCTAATCTCTGCATCTTGATAATGTTTTAGTGACTCGATAGAGTCTAATCAGTGCTGACCACAGCACATAACATAAATGACAAATTTTGCTCTTCTTATCTGCACCATTCTTTTTGGGCATATCTTGCTTCATTTCTGTTTGTATTTGTTTTAATTCTCTAAACATTAAGAGAACAGTATAGACAATGTAATTATTGTCTGTGCTGCTGTTCTTTTTTTTTTTTTTTTCTGTGAAGAATTGCACTGCAGTATTTGTTTGTTTCTTTTGCTTTTGTTTTGTTACTGGCTTCTCCCAGCAGGAGATATGGTAAATGCTTTATTTTCTGCCATGTCTTCACTGTATTCCTTCTCTGAAATTTCTACTCAGTCTTACTGAAGAATTTCTAGTTTTATATTTTAAAAATGGATTTATAAAAGATGGTTTAAATGTGTTTACAGTGCATGTCTTAAGCATCTAAGTGCCGAAGCATTAGTAAGGGCTTTTAGACTTTTCTTCTGCTCTACTTACTGCTTTGGGCAAAATAATTTGAGAGAAAATATGGATGCTTTAGTGAAGGGCAATAAATTGAAAGAACTTTATTTCTTAGTTTTAAATATATACCAAACACAGGTAGAATGTTATGTTTAACATAATATTCCAGTTTTGTTATTGTATAACAGAGTAAGAAATCACAGAGGAATTTTTTTAGCAAGGTAAAATAGAATCACATACACTCCTTACTCTTGCAAAAGTTTCCTTAATCATGTTGTTTAAACTCTGCAATACATTGTAATGCTTATTAGTGCTTTTTCATTTTCAAGTGTCAAATAATTCCTTTTGCTAACTCTGGATAAATAGCACTCTCAATACTTTCTGTTTTAGTTCTAGATGATTTATATATGACCAGACAGTTGATAAAATAAAGAGCTACTGTGTTTTCCACTGTGTTGCATTTAGAGGTTCAGGTGTGTTAATGCAATTTATTTGATTTGTAAAATTTTATAAAAGTTTCTTCAACTAAAATTCTGTTAGTGATTCTTGTTCTCAAAGGTAATGAAAGGAAATTAAATTCTTTGACCTGTAATGACAACAGATGGTCAGGGTCTAAACCAGAAGAAATATTCTCATGGTCTCTTTTTGTTCCTATTTTCCAAAGAAAACTCTACATTATCAGAAGTCCCTATAATTAGAGGCAGTGAAAGGTATGTTCTTTTCAATGGGCTTGTGTAAGGAAATAAATTTGGAATGTCAGTTTGCTATGCCATTTCCAGTAATAGTTCCCCTTTTCAGATTTTCCTTGTTATTCCTTTGCTTACCAGTTTGAAATTTGATTTGTTTTTGAGTCAGAAGTATTCTGAGAAAAGTGGAGAAGGATCTTATCAAGACAAAAATGAGTGTTTAAAAGTAAATATGTAAATAAGTCCATTTTTTTGTTGTTTGCTTGCTGGTTGGTTTTTTTGTTGGGAGAAAGGGAAGCACTAAACCTGGGGCTGGTTAGGATCCATATCCTTTGGTATGGAAAAGTCTTTAAAATTTAAAATTTATTGGTTACTTTTTTTTTTTTATTTGAAGAAAAGGAAATAAACTGGCATATCTAATTATTAAAATATAGTCAGGCTAAGTGTTATTGGGTAAAGGAGTTAATAGAATTTAATATGAGAACAAAATCTTAGCAATTCTGAAATACTTGAATTTTTAAAACCTTGAAATTTAATGTTTTAGGAGACTTCAAGACACATAATGGAAATGTGACACACTAATGCTGTTTTTCAACCATTAATGCCTTCTTGAACCCATTAACTTTCCAAATGTGCCCTGTACAGCTAAATTGGGTTGTCTGGAGAGGAAAATGTTCAAAAGTATCAAAAGACTGTGGACAATGCACTGTTGAAAACTGATCACCTCTACTATTAAAAAGTACTGATGCAGGGCATTTGTGTTTTTTCACCATGTCTAATTCGTACATATTTAGTCCTGTCTGCTTTCTTTTCAGACCAGTCTTCAAAAGCCTGCAGAATGTTTGTCGTTTTCTTTTCTTTCCATGATGATCCTTGTACATGATGAAATTAATTCTCCGAGTCTTTTTATAAAGTACTGGATTCTCCAAGTCTATTGTAATGGTGAAGTTATTTCTGCAATTCTTTGTTGGTCCTTTTAAATTGGAAAACCTGTTTGTGTTCCTTTTGTTTTGATTAATTGATGCAAGCTGCAATAACAGAGTAGTTTCCTGTTGTCTTCTCTATTCTTATGTGCACCCAGTTACTGCCTTCATCCATTTTTCCACAACATTGCAATGGAAGCTTAAATTGGACTGCTTCCCTAAGTGTCCCCTGATCTGTATCTGTATCAATCCCTTTTTGATATCCACATTTTTACAGTTTGTTTTATTAGAGTACAATAAAATAGAATATAGGGGTGGTACTTTTTAAAAAATCCACACCACTTTTTATGCCTGAGTGAATGTCTTCATTATAAACTACTTCGCCAATACTATAAACAATGGAGAGAGACAACTTAAACTGCAGAGAGGTGTTTTTATTTAGATAGTTTTGTGCATAAGACTTTTTCCAAAGTAGAGGTGCTTGAAGAAAAATTGTGAAGTCTTATAAATTTATAAAAAGTGTCTGAAGCCTCTTGGATTGTTGGAATTTTAAGTACTGAAAGTATTATGATTTATTTTATATCATAAACTCTGTATAATAAATGTTATGGATCAACCTTGAGATACTGCATTGGGTTTGGCTAAGTAGAATTTCTAGAGCCATATCAAGTGCTTACTTGAAAATGTAAAGAAAGACAGAATATGCTTTTCCTTTAGCGATATATTTCAGTTATTGATCCTTTTCCTTTAGTGAGTACGGCCAATGTTGTTACGTGGAACTTTAATAAAAGTGCCCATGATTCCAAGATGGAAAAAGCAGATAAACATAAGATCAATCAGAAATCACTGCTTATAATTTCTTGTACTTGTTTTGGCCAATGAAAAAGGAAGGGGTGATCCTTATTGTCTGTCCTACCTCCCTTAACCTTGTTAGTGGTTTTAAATTATTGCTGTTAAAAGAAGGTAGCTCTTTTAGGGGCAACTCTTCTGAGATAAGAAAATTAACATTTTAGTAAATTAGAGTGGGCAACTTATCATGTGAAAATCTGAGTTACTTGGCTTATATTTAGATGATTTTTCTTCCCCTTTTTTGAAACTGGGGGGAACTGGTATTTCTATGCTTCCCTACCTTCAAAATGTTTACAGAAAATGAGTGACCACTGTATTTTAACACAGAACATGTCCTTCATTCCAGCTTCTCTCTATAATGTTCGGTGGCTAAAACAGAATTCTGCTGGAGCACTGAGTCAGGAGGGCTGACCCAGCAGAGCGCTATGTGTGTGACATGTAATGAAAGGTTGAACTGTCTGTCTCTGAGGTGGCGTAGCAGATCAAATCACAGAGGATCAGGCGGAGATATGTTGCCTTGCTCTGAGTGACAGAAGTTAATAATTAGTGACAATGATTGACAGATACACTCCATCTGCCGCTCTGACGCCTAGGAGCAGTTATTCCACAACTGTCTGCAGGCACAATGAACTCCTCTGGGAGAGAAGGATGGGCTGTGATTGACAGCTGCCTCCAAGAGAGACAGGCCACTGACAGTAAAGTCACTGTCAGCAAAAGTGTTGAAATCTCTCCCTGTTCCCTGGAAGTTTCACTAGCTGTATACATTTATTCTCTTTCATTTATCATGTCAGGTGGGGTTTTAAATATATTATTAGCCAGTCATTTTCTTAACTGCAGGGGTTTTTTTTCCAGTAGTAACGTAGAGATCCATAGACAGTGAGATGATTTCACCTATCTGTGGCTGAGTGAAAGAGTGTAGACCAGCATACTGGCATAGCTCTATCTAATTAATCTGTCTTTCTGTCTGTTGGGAAAGAAGAGCTATTGCATTACTTTCTCTCTATATTGAAATTTTGGATGGTAATGTAACAATGTTGCAATTTTTATATTTCCAAATGCAGAAAAAATATTTGGAAATGTTTTATAATTTAAGTCTATATTATAGGTTGGTTTTGACAGAGAGAGTAATCAGTAGGAGTTTTTTTTAACACCATGCATAAAACTGATTTGTAATGTAAAATTGTACTTAAAACAACAAAGACAAGCCAACTAGATCCTGCATTCGGTAAGGCAGATATATGTAAGAAAATTATTGTAGCATGCTTAACATATTCATTTCATCACTTTACCTAATTATAGATTATTTGTTCTGTGAAAGAAGGTGCAAATAGAATTAATTTTTTGTGAGTCTCATTTCATAATACTAAAAGCCTTCGATGTTTGAGAAGCTTTAAGAGTATAATTCTTTTTAGGTTTTCTTTTGTTTTATTTTCTTTTCCTCTAAGTTACATTAGTATAAGCAGAATACGTTTATCCAAACCTTATATCAAATTGCAGTTGTGAACCATTAAGATACCAAGGCATTTCCATTTAACAGGAAGTAGGATTTACCCTACCATGCATATAAAAAGAAATTCTGTGATCCATTCATAATTGCCTACTTTCTTCCCTCTAGCATATGAGACCACAGAAAAGAATAGAATTGCTGCTCCAACAAATTCCCGCAGATGCTGTAGTAGTACTTTGAGGATGTCATTTTTGCACTGTTTTGTGAAGCTCTAAGATGAGGTCTTTTGTTAATCAAATATTGTATACTTTGTGGAGGAGATCTATGTTGAATTTTATTCCTGTTTCCTTTTTCATTTTGAACCCCTCTCTACATTTTCTCTAGCTATACATTTTAGATTGCCTGGCTGTATGGAAAGCTATCAGATGTAGAATGAACAAAACACTGGAAGAAACTTCATTTTGATCTCTTCATAACAACCCTTAATATGTTTATAGAGATAAATACAATGCTTTAAATTTGAGTTTGCTAGTTTTAAAAAATTTGATCCATTTCTATAGTTTTTTTTAAAAGTGATCAGCTAATCTTCATGCACAGGTTGTTCATTGTGATAGACAAAGAGGAAATCAGAACAGATTCAGTCATAATAGAGAGTTTGTCTGTAGGAAGGCTTGGTTAGCTTCCATCTTTCTGTTACAGTTCTCTTGCTGGATTATGGCGCTAAAATCTCTGCTGCTTCTCCTGTCAGGCCAGGAAGGAAATACAACCTTACAAGGTTGAGTGCAGCTATTCTGTATGGAAGAGCCCCACCATTGCAATGTTCAAAGTAAAGGGTCCCAAAATCACTGTGATCCCATTGGCGGGCAGTCATTTACTCTAGATTTAAGCATCTTCAAACTGTATTTTAGAATAGCTTCTACACAAAATACATGTTGCATTATTAATGTTTGAATATGGTTGCAGTATTGTCAAATGCCAGTTATGACAAAAAAAGGCTTTTTGTTTACACCCGATTTTATTGTTTGCAGTTTCCCTCTCATAAGTCTTTTCTACGACTGGTTTCTCCAGTTCTCATTCCCTTTCATAAAATGAAGAATTAATGGACTGACTTTTTTACTATGCGGTTCTTTAAAAATAAAGCTTAAGGAAATTCGTGCTTGACGTGTACACTTTTACGCAAAAAGTAAGACTGGGATTTTGAGGGTTCAGATGTTCATCAGTCAAATTGCAGCATATCTTGCCATGGTTTTGAAGTATATTTTTCAAAGAAGCGGGTTTAAAATTACTTTTGAGTTTTCCTGTGAGTGTAAATTGAAGGGTTAGAGAGAATCAAACTTTCTGACATTTCTGCATAGCTATGAAAGTGATCTGTTACACAATGACACTTTTTTGGTCTATGTTTATGGCAACACAAAGCTAACAAACCTACTTTTGTAGCAAAAATACAAGCAAATTAAAGGCAAAATAAAAACTTGCCTAACCTCTATAATTTTTTCTTTCTAAAATCTGGTTTAAATCTTATCTACTTTTGGATTTATTGTCAAAAATTTTTGTTCATCTTTTTTCTCTTCGTAATTTCACTGATTATGTGAGATTTATCACCATCTTTGAAGATCGTGTCATGTAGGTTTTTGCTTTTCTAACCTGTTGCAATAGGAAAGCAACACAAATGGAAGGTTTGCTATCTTTTGTAGTAAAATAATTAAAAATGTTCATCTTAGTGTTTGCTGGGTACATATGGAATTATAGGACACAAGTGTTCACTCTTGCACTGTCCCTGTAGGCCAAAAGTGTTTGCTGCTCTGCTGATTTTCTGCTGCAACCTAAATAAAAAACCTGTTGGGTACATCTGATATAGTCAAACACTTTCATTTTTGTAGGAATGCAGTAATTTGAAGTCCTTAGAATGTTAAACTGTCACATCTTCAGCAGGTAAATAGGTTACAAGTTGGGTTTGTTTATAATTGACCTGATAATTTCTTCCTTCCTAACTCCAGATGTTTGGATTAAATTTTCATTTTAAGATTTAATGATATGTTTAATTTTTTTGCCTATGGCTAAACATTGTCATTGTTGGACTTTCTTGTCTTAGCTGCTGTTTGCATCTGAAATACATATAGGTGTGATGATACTGTTAAGGGAAGTTTACAGCTCCTGTTCAGCAGCATGAAATGAAACATCTGCTAACACAAAATTATTAAGGTATCTGTATAAAACAAAATGCCTCAATTTCAGACTTCCCAAATAATAGCAATCTTTGGTTTTAAGTCAGGAAAAATAGAGGGCAATCCTAAATTGTTGCTTGTTTGTTAGTAGCACCTGAACACAGAAACAAAATGAATTTCTAACTCTGAAGTGTAAAAACAGTCTGGAAAAGATAACTGTTTATATGAGTATATAAGCTTTCCTCCGTTTGTTTAAAACTTCATCTTGGTCTTCAGATTTGGAGACCTGTAAACCTTGAAAAATTTGGTTACGAGAAGGGGTATTTTTTTCTTCCTGTCTTGCAGGAGCTTTTAGTGTTCTTTAGCTTTCTGCAAGAGAAAGAGATTTTATGATTAATCATAGAGATAAAGATAGAAGGTAAACTGATCTGGAGAGTGGTAATATCTTCTTGACCCAAAGCTGTACAAAGCTATGACTATAGGTAACAAAATACGTTAAGAAAATAGGTGAAACCCTTTCACTTATGACAGTTAAAATGTATCTGCATGAGGGATTCGGGAATCTGACAGTTGTGAGACAATACAATTTTAAATAGGCAGAATGTAGAGATTTATAGTGTCATCTAAATCTAAGTAACTCAAGATATCCTGTACCTTGAGTTAGTTATAATTAGTAGTTACTAGATTGGATTTTATTATTTAGAGTAATCACAAGTCTATAAAATTTTCATGTATTTTGCATATTGACTCTATCTTGTGTTTAAGGAAAGCGATTAGACTATAATTGGCTCTATTCTATTAATTCCTTTCAAAATCCCAGAATTTGTGGAGCAACTGTGTTCCTGAACTCCTGCTTTACTTTTTATGATAGATGAAATGTTTGTTTTCTTCCAAGTATAGACTTTGTCAGCCTGAAAAAAGGTGAAGAGTGGTATCAATCCCTATCAATAACACATAGATTAGAGCTGTGAACACCTGATACATTGTCTGTAAAATAGGAAGTGTGTTCTCTAGTAAGAACCATCCTTTGTTTATTTAAAATGTTGTTGTGTTATCATCAGGTAAATTTTGACTTAGATTTCCTTTACAACATATTCTGTTCTCAGGAATCCCACAACCAGCACATCAAAGAAAAAATGGACACTAACTGGAGCTGTAATATATGTTGTTTCATTTTCAGTATTGAATTTAAGCCTAACGGCAGCATTCTAACAGCCCAAGTATTCTGGATAGCAAATAGAAAAAAAAAAATACTCCCTTTTATTTCTGGTTTTGGTTTTTTTTCCGCTTGCATTAGTTTCCTAACACCTCAATCAGAAATACACCATATGGTGTAGTGATATGCCAAAGAAAAGCAGACTCACTGGTTTGCCAGAGAATGGGAAAAATTAAAGAAAACCGATCTGTGAATGTTAAAAAAAAAAAAAGAAATTTTTATGAAAACATAGAGATCATAATTTATTGCTTGTCTTGTTCTTTGTTGCTTTCAGTTGTGCTTTTTTTGTGGTGTGATTATAATAAGTCTAAATGAAGATTTGCACTAGCTTTTAAATCAGCTGAGTTTTATTATTTGTCTGTGAGAACATAGAGGCTGCCATGCTGTTTTACAGAATTCTTAATTTTGAGAAGTCTGTCTTGGCAGTGTGCGTGTATGTTCTTTTTTGTTTATTTCTAATGCAAATCCCATAGGAAAAGTCTTGTATCCAAGAGTGACTAAGTTCTAAGCAAGTCAATATGCAAGAAAATAGTCCTCACTTCTTACTGGTGATAACTAGTTCTGAGTGTCCTAAGCTCTTCCTCTGCCTGCACCTACCTCTTACATCATTTAGCTAATAATAGGCTGTGGCAGAAGAGTATTGTGACCAAATCCAAAGATACTATATGTAGATTTGCTGCTGATGGATGACCAATTACTGAGTTTACAGCATAGAGTTTACTTCAATGGGGCAATAAATTGAATGTTTTCCCTCTATTTACCTGTTAGTTTTTTGGGAGATGTTTTTTCTCTTTCCTGTTTTGTTTGGGGGGGATTTTGTTTGGTTGGCTGGTATGGTTAGGCATGGTTTTGTTTTTTGCTGGGTTTTGTTTGGCGGGGTTTTTTAAAAAATTACATTGAAAAGAGCTTTGTGTTTTAATTCTTCTGCAAATTTTCTTGCAGTTAATTAACCAGATGAAAGCAATCATTGGGCAAGGATAGATGACTACTGTCATTTATAAATCTGTAAAACTCTGTTGAAAGGAAAGATACCATCATCGTTCTCCCTCTGCCCTTCTCATATGGCTCTATTCACTTCCAAACTTAAACCAGTTTACACTTGAATATCTGCACTGGGTTCCTCTGATTTGCTCTTGCTTTATGTTGTGGTAAATAGCAGACCCTAATACTGTTTCTCTGTATTTTGTGCTCTGAAGGTATCTATAAGACACAAATATTTATTGATGTATATTTTTTCTTTAAATGGTAGCAATTTCAGATAATTGCTGACTAAAAAAAATCCCAGCATGCTTTTATACATCTATTATTGAATAATTTTGACTAAAGAACATACTCAGATTTCCTTAAAGCTACTAAGCATAATAGAGGTCTTCCTTGAGGTATCAAGAATGCTGTCCTGCTTTCTCCTGCTTCCTTTTTCGGAATACGTCTTTTACCATACGCTATTAGAAATGTGGCGAGAAAGTTCTTCCTTATGTGACATGAGTGTTCAAAAGTACCAAACATTAATGCTTTTTTTGATTACCATAAATATCAAGAAAGTGCATACCTAAAGGGTATTCAAATTTCACCATTTGAAAAGAATTCCATGCTTCAGCTTCTTGGGTATTCTTTCATTTTGTTTTAAGAATGTCTTGTCAGTCATCAAGAGTACAATTATTTTAATTAATGCAGATATAAATGCACAATCACTGTCATCCTGTTCTGGGAAAGAGTCCTGGATGGTCTCCCTGCTTGCCTTCCAAGTAATTATTCAGGAAAATTAACTAGAAAATTCTGTGTTACTATAGTGAAATAAAGTTCAGCATACAAAGTTATTTCAGTTACTGCAAAGTCTATAAGAAAAAGTTCTTATGCAAAATAATGGTATAATATTTCAAAACTAAAGCAAATTTGTTGTTTTATTTCAAGGGGAAAATCACATTACCCTTCTATTAAACTATGTTGATTTTCCAGAATGTTTTATTTTGGACTGTCAGTAGTCCAGCTGTGTGTGTCTTTTCCCATTTCAAATATTTCCTTGATTCACAATTTGATTAAAAGATCCGGAAAGAACAAGGCCAGCTGGGAGAGCTGCTTTGATCCAGCTGAGGGGCAGAGACTACAGCTTGGAGACTGAAGCTTTGGGCTTTTTGGACACATTCTTTCAGTCTGAGGCTTCATTTGCAAAGTTCACTGTTCATGCCTGTTAGCAGTGAAAGTCAAGTCTTGTTGAGTGTCTGTTTGCTAGCACAGCAGGAGGTACATCATCTGTCTTTGAATAGGGCTGCTGTCGTTTCAGCTGACATGTACAAGAGGCAGCATGCCTCGGAGAAATAAGTGTGTGATAACTATACAGTGAACAAAATATTCTTAAGGCATTAGGAAACTAAACATATCTCACTGTGTTATACTTCATCTTCACAATTCAAAATGACACATTTTTATAAGTTCAACCGTTATAATGGAATACATGTGTCTGGCCCTGTGAACGTGACCCTTTAAAACCCCATAAGTTTTATGGACTGCTTTGCAACACAGACCTCTATAGAGACAGTTTTCAAAAGAAAAGGGGGAAAAAAAACCTTCATCTGCTAGAAGTGTGATTAGAAAGAAGCTCCCACCATTATGTTTGACTCACAGTACTTAGTGGAATAAGTATCAGCTGAGAGCATCTTTTTTCCATCTTCATAATTTTCTTTCCTTCTCTTTTTTTTTGTTTACACATCCATTCTATTGTGTGCTGCCTCATTATTATTACTTCTGAGCTGATGGCCTTATCAGAAAGATGTATCTAGCTGTAATCTTCATCTCATCATTAACAGCCTGCTGTGAATCTGTTCTTCAGTTAATGGCCATTGATCCAGTAATGCACATTTCCTCAGTGATACCTTCCCCTCAAAGTGTTACTTTTTCTCCTTCCATTATACAGTAATTAACCCTTTTGTCCAGTATACTGAGATCACCTCAAAGCCCTGCACATAAGATCACCTCTACACATAAGCCCTGCAGGGATGTGAGGAAACAGATGCTGCCAACACTTTATTGTTTAATTATGATTACAGATGTTTTTGCACTCAGGAGACTTGTCTGTCTTGGCAGTACATTTCCCATCCAGTCAGTCAACAGAATGTGAAATAGGTTTCTGGGTTGTTTTTGCAATAAAATATTGAATTACCTCCTAATAGGAAGAAGCAGATCAGGTATTTTTTTCTGGAGTCAGAGCAGTGTTAAATTACCTAACTCTGTGTAGAGTTGATTTCAAACCTAAATTATTATTATTATTATTATTATTATTATTATTATTATTATTATTATTATTATTATTATTTTGAAGTCCCAAGTTACATGCAAATGACTATATAGAAATATAGGTGTGGCATTTATGTTTTGGACAGCATGGGATGTGCTGAGCGATACTCTTTCCTTGCAAGGCTTTTTCTCCTCTGATTTTGTCCCTTTAAGGCACACTTTATGCCTATGCCTTTGGTTTGTTTTCTCAAATTGAACTGAATGAGTTATTTCATGTGGAGAGTGGAAATAAGCCTATAGTAAGGAAAATCACAGGAATAGTGAACATATGAAATGTGTTGGTTTAAACTGAGAGACAACGAAAAATGTGGGCAAATTTCACCATAATTTGCCCCTCTAAAACACATACGTGATTAAGCTGTTTCTACTCTTATTTCTTCAAGATGCTAAGTATCAATTTGAAAATCGTTTAAGTATTTTAATGGAATTTCGTTCTTTGCTACCTTGAGATACCAAACAATATTGTATCTATGCTTGACTTGGCAAGGTGGGATTTCAGAAGATGAGAACTCTGCTGATGAGGTTACAGCTCTGCAGCCAGATCTATCCCTGGCTGAAATCAGCTTCCGTTTTTCACTTGGCTTCCTTAGTGTGTGATCACATGGTAATGTTTAGACTTTGTTGTTTCACCAATGAGAAAGCATTAAGAGAGTAAAAATTATTACAACAACACTAAATAGTCTGACAAGAATGTAGGCGTGTTCTTAAACGCATTAGTATAAATATTTTCTGGCTTATTGCTTTTGCTTATGTGTGTTTAACTTTTTATGAAGATACTTCCAGTTTCTAAAGATAACTTAGTGGCACACTACTTTTACAAAAATCTTTATTTTCATTTTTACAGGCACTATGTTAGATCTTCATTGAAGAGAAGGGTTTTCCATTTTGGTTCAAGTTTGCTTCAATTTCAAGTAGTATATTTGGAAGTAAAGCAGATAGTTCAGAGGGTGTCATTAAGTTTTGCTTAAGGTAATTCAGGAATTCATAATTCAGTCTTACTTATAGCTGAACAATGGATCAAAGGGTTTTAAGGATGGAGGCTGCAGTCTACAAATATTCTGATTTTTTTAAATAATATTTTGAGAGGATTTTTGGTAACTCTTCACATCACAATAAATTTTTTTCTGACCTGAGGTATATTTTCTTCAAATGCTTATGTTTGCAAAAAGTACATGGCTGCATAATAGAATCAGTTGTGAAGTCTGTATTTTCTCAGCTGTTTAAGGAAGGGAAATGAACAAAGATCTCATTCAGACTAAGGTTTTTTAGTGATCAGCATGAGAGTAAAAGAAGAACCATTTATTTACCTAGTCAGATGAACTGGGAATGCCTATTAAAATCCCCCTTTTTTTCAGGTCAGACATGTTAGCTATTTCTGTGAGATGAAAGGGAGAGGGCCTGCAACAAAGCTGCTCCAACTGAAAATAAAGATGCATATGAATCACGTCAAAGACACTTCTCCTGTTTTTAGCTTCTCCCATGAAGGGGAAAATTGTCTCATTAAAACAAGGAAGAGCACACAGTTTACCTAAGAGTAGCCTGGTTTATGGCATACAATGGCTGACATGTTTATACCTCCTTGAGTTCTTCTGCCACAGAAAAACAATTCAGCTATCATGTGCACACCTATCAAGGTGTGCTCCCATGCAAAAGAATTATTGTGCCCTTGTTCAGCTTCCACTCATCTTCCTTCTCTAATTATGTGGCTATAGACAGATCATAAACCAACATAATTCTGGCTGCAAAATTAGCTTCATGGTTAAGCTGTGCATTAGAAACATTTAGAAGCATTGTCATACTCACAATATATACTGTCATTCAATCCTTGTTCTTGTGGGATTTTCACACTTCCAATCATTAAGCCGAATGTTTCCCTAATTGCCAGGCATATTTTTAAACGAACTATATGAAAGTAATTATGGTATTAATTACTACCTAATTAATTACTAATTAATTACTACGACTAGATTTTTGGAAACAGCAAAATATTTATACATGAGAAATATTCTTTGTCTGGGAAACAGAAATCTAAATGACATCTGATGCTGGTTTTTTTCATTGTTGTTGTGTTTCTGGTTGGTTAGTTAGTTTGGTCCCTTAAACTCTCTTGGATACAGGTGTTAAAGGGAAGTGCATGGATCTATTGTTCTTCATTATTATGTCAATGCAGGCTCGAAATTTGGAGGTAGAGAGGAAGAGAGGATAACAGTGGTGTCTTCAACGTCATGTAAACTGTCTAGTTGTTAATGAGCTCACAAAGCTTCTTGAAGAAAAATATATCACCATTTTGGTGTTTATAATAGACAAGACTTGTGTTGTTTAGCAGATAACATTTCTGGTATATTTGTTAAACCCCAGTGCTATCGGGGTGTTAAGCTGCTTATTTTAAGAAGTAATGTATTGTAGGATCCTTCCATCTTTCTCCCTTTACTGTAAAAAGACTTTTTTTCTGGTTTAGTGACTTAAAAGCCATAGAAGTAGACTTTACTAATTTAAAAAATGATTCTTTTCAGCAGCTCTTTTAATCAAGAAGAGAGTGCCTGGTTAGGATTCCTGTTTCATTTGGAAGGTATTGGCCCTGCTTCATTCAGTATAAACCGTAATACAGAGGTCATGGAGATGAAATAACATTTAAAAATTATAATGATGCAGATAGGATAGTAGGGTTATATCAGATTTTTGCAATCTAAAATTTTTGACTAATGTAATGAATCAAGAATTGTGTTTGTTAGAAGATAGAGGTCTTTGACCTTTCTTTGACTTGATTAACTGAGAGCGAGATGGTAATTTCGAAAGTGATGGGACTGATATTTAATTTCTTCCAATGTTTTTTTATAATTAAACATTAACACTTTTAATGACTATTTTAATCAGCCCAATCTAAAAATCTCTTATTGTACTTCTTCAACAATATTTTTCAAATATTGGCGCTTGTTGTGCCAGAAATTATTTTTACTTTGCGCCTTGTGAACCTAATTGTTTTGTTCTTGAATGAATGAAGACTTTGGCCTAAAGCCAAAGAAGGAAGGTAGGTGAACAAAGATTCTAAGCTTTGATTAGAAGGGCTTAGTATTGACGGGCAGAATATTCAAAAGTGGCATCCATGAAGGCATTGTCCACAGTATTGGCTGCTTTCTAATTTTAAAAAACTTTTTGGAACATGAGAGATTGATTTGTTAGGAATCAGGATGAATCAATAGCATGCAAGACGTGCATGTACAGGTCCTTTTTTCGAAACAAAACACGTAGATATGAACAGTTGGATTCAGTTACTTGAATGCCAGACCCTAATACAGTTTTAGGTGCTGCCAGTAGCTTCTCCAGAAGAGTATGAATCACAGAATCGACTGGGTTGGAAAAGACCTTGAGATCATTGAGTCCAATCTGTGACCTAACACTTCCTTGTCAAGTAAACCATGGCACTGAGCACCACACCCAGTCTGTTTTTAAATGCCTCCAGGGACCGTGACTCCACCACTTCCCTGGGCAGCCTGTTGCAATGCCCAATCATCCTTTCTGTGAAGAACTTCTTCCTAAGGTCCAACTTCAACCTCCCCTGGCTCAGCTGTCCTCTTGTCCTATTGCTAGTTGTCTGGGAGAACACAGAATGATGGAATGGCTCTCTTCCATCCTCTATTACATGTGATTGCAGAGGGAGCCTAAAAAGTTCAGGGCTTAGACCATTTAGTATCAGAAGTTAGTTACTTTTTCATGATGACTATCTTATTTTTATGATGTTACCTGCTAAATCTGATATACATTAATGATATTTCCTGGGTAATGCTTTAATTCCCCTGAAATTTTCTGGATGCAATTGCCTGTTGCAGTTCCAAAGACAGGTTCACTTTCCGCTTACCTGCTTGGGGTGATTGTGAAGGAACAGTCTGCCAGTTCTGAGCTGGGTGCAATGTGCTTCTGGTTCCAGAGTACTCATCATCTTGCCTGGTGCTCCTGTGTGTTGAGAGCCTGAACCAACAGGAGGTTGAAAAATGCTGTTGGACCAGTTGCTTGCTGTGGTTCAGTAAGAGTTCTATGTATGCAACAAGGCAGGTTTGTTTCGCTGCAGGCCCTCCTCACCTCCCTCATAAGAATGCATTAAGTGTGTTTGCCCTTATGGCTCCCCTAGAGGAGCTATCTGCTCACCTCTGCTCTCTGCCTTCAGTCACCCCTCCTTGGCTGTGAGGAATGTTGTTAAAAAGAACGTTTCTCCCTCTGCTGCTACAATCCACTTAGTGACATAAGAAATGTCACACATGATGATTAACATTTTAAATCAGTAAATCTTGAAGGTCAGTCTGAAACAGAGGACAGGGAAAGCTCATGGCTTTCCTTCCCTGTCTGCATCCCATGAGAAAAATGTATTGCATGAAAGTAGTGCTGACGGGGTAACAATGACACCTTGCTTTTCCATTATTTTCCGTCAATAAAAAGGCAGAAATTATTTCAGACAGGTTTCAGGTAAATATAAAATAAATAAACAATTCTATTTATCATATAGAAAACACATTGCCTTGACATATTGTCATATTCTCGGGAGAAAACATCTGCATAAACCAATGCACCTTCTTCTAACACTGTCATATTGCTCTGTAGAACTCATTAATTAGACTATTTAAATGATATAGTAACCATAAAACTCAGTAACATAAGAACAGGTGATTTTTTTTAATAGCAAAAGATGGATGCCCCCTCTATAGAACCACCAAATTACAGAACTCCTCCTCAGAGCGCATATCTCACTGCCCACCCCATGTTTCTTGCTAAGTGCATTCTGATGCCACATTGAAACATAAAATAGGTAAAATCAAGCAGCCACCAATGGCTATTTATATGCTAATATAAATATAATATATTTATAATTATATTTATAATTTAAAAATATATATCCTCTAAGCTGAAGTAGACACCTAAAGCCTATTGCTGCTACTAATGATGGCTATGTTTTAACCTTCATGGAAAAAAGAAAAGTATTTTTCCTTAGAAAACAACTCAGTTTCTATCAGATGAAATGTAATTATCTGTTATCAGATGTCTTTTAAAAATGGAAGGCATATTTAGGCTGCTAAAAATATTGAAGCCCTAATTCCACCATAAAACCATTTTAATTTGAGCAAATCAAATCTCTATTGTGACAGGACATTTTGCTGTAGGAATGGGGGAAGAGGTCCATCTTGGCTTTTTAAAGAAACATTTTCCTTTCTTTTAGACATTCAATTAAATCTTTGCAATCATCTAACCTTTTGTGGCACAAAATTTTTCTTACTAAGTGAGAAAACAATGGCCATTAGCACCTGAAAATCTTTGTTTTAAAAAGTGGTTAAAGTTTAATTCTGATGTATTCTCATCAGAATATGTTTCAGCTGTTGAATTACCCATTTATGTTAGAAAGCTAGAGTTTCATTCACTACTGCTTTCCATTCAAAATGCTTATTTTAAATGCTGGACAAAGTTGGTGTGAAGTCCTTCTGTAACTGGGTCTGTGATTTGATTCGGACGGACATTTGAAGAAAAATGTCAAAGGCAGGTGAATGCAAGGGTCACTGTTTTCTGTTATCAACAAGTACATTTACTTTTCTATTTAAAATTGCTTACTAATCAGCATTTTTATTGTTACAGTTCACATACATGACTGGTACAATTTTAGCATCCTCATTTATATTGATGATTTCGTACTGTCATGAGAGCAGGCGGCTTATACAAAACTATTTTGCCAATAGGTATCTCGGATTTCTTTTTAAAATGTTGAGCTTTGCTTCACCTTTTCTACTGTGTGCTACTTTGGCTTATCTTTAGAATTTTTGTTCTACAGGATCAGATGAAAAACTTTGGTGTACTAGCTTCATTACGATGTCCAGTGTGATTATAAGGGCTATTTTTATCCATCATTCCGTAGCCTAGAGTCTTCTGCTACTGAGAAACAGTTTCAGTAGCCCTGGAGCTGAACCTTATTGGCACTTGCACTTGAATGCTAAAGTCTGAAAAAAATATAGCTTTCTCTCACATCAGAAAAAACAATACATAATGCTATTTCCCCATCTGTTTTTCTCATCTGAACTCTATCTTGGAGTAAGATCTTTAACTTCAGGTAGTCTGTCCTGCTAGAGCACTAAGTTCTAAATTTAACATATTATTTGCTCTGGGTTTTCACTTTTGGGCTTCTAACTTTTAAACAAAATAAACTTGAAAACATTGTTAAGTTGCTAGTAATGCATAATGAGATTGTAGACTTCCTGTATCCTGCTTAAAATGTGTTCTCGTGGTTCAAGCAAAATTCAGATGTGTGACATTTGCTCTCAATATTGTGAGAAGTGCATTAATGAAAACTCTTTCATTGTCAGAGCTATATAGGTCATGTTTAGTGCAAATGCTTCTGTATGTTTGCAAAATAATGATGCTAATCCTCAGAAAGGAACAACAATAAAAAATTCTTAAATTTGAGAAAAATTCTGCTACCTAGGGTGGAAAACAGCATTGAGAATTTAAATCTCTGACCATTGATGAAATGTTTCTTTTTTAAGGTTTTTTTAAAGAATTTTAGGAACAAGTTGAAGAAAGCTATGCAGCACTTTCTTTGTTTAATAGGAGAATTCATTTTCTTTTGTACATTTTATAATTCTTGCCTTCCATTCATTTTTCACTGAAAATATGAAGTCATACTTTCACTCGCTCGATATAATATCTTCTTCAATTTAAACTTGTGCTTTAAAAACAGTGACCTACATTGATTGTATTCAGACTATTGATAGGCTTAAATGTGTGTCATATTGATAATGAACTGAGCATACCTGCTCTTAATCTCAGTAATTCTGTGACAGCAGTGAAGAGAAGGCCAAAGTCCCTAAGAGGAGTTAAGCCTGCTCCTGTCAGATTCTTGCCCAAACCCTTATGCTATCTGGACAGTATTGTGCATCTGTGCATAAATAAGGTACTGAATTATGAAACATATACTTGGAAGAAGCCTTCTTTTGATATGTGGGAAACTGACTGGTACAGCCTGCAGATTGTCTTCTCTAATATTGTCACTAGAGAGTGATGGTTACCTTTTAAACAAAAACTTTGTTAAGATTGACACTAAAAAAAAAGGGTCAAATCTCAGAATAGAAATATTCTGGCTCTACAGCATGTAGAACTAGTACAGTCTTATTTTGCAAGAGATAATAAATAGGATGCAGTGTGATGCATGCATGGAACAGTCATCATTCTGTTAAAATCCAGTTATTCCAGCACTAACAAGAATAGTAGTGGCAGGCCTGTATACGCATGGCATATAGCTATATGAAACAACCTATTTAAGGTAAATCACCTCTTAATTAAATGACTGTAATAAACATCCTCTGAACAACTCTGGGGGTGCCATTTATCACTGTGTAATAGAAAATTGTAGTGAATAATAACACCTAGCTATTCTACAGCAGCTTGCATGTATTAGGAGAAAAGTGCAAATAATGCATCCAAGATGAGCATTGTGGTGTTTCAGGTTTTGTTTGGATTTTTTTTATTTTTGTTGGTTTGGGGATTTTTTTTCATCCTTTACCTCTCCCCACCCTTTCAAAAACAACATCCCCAATGTGTGCAGAATGAATTTTTCTTGCATGGAAGGTTTTTGTATGAGAGGTAAAAACTATTTCTCTGTAACTCTAATCTGTATTTCTTTTCTCTGCAGTGTACTATCTAAAGCCTGTGTAGGTGATAATTACTGAACAGGGAAGTGAACAGAAAGAAAACACTTATTCTGTAAGGAGTGTGGGCTTTCGCCCAAGCTTTAGCAAATGTGTAAGAATGCAAAATTGCAATAACAAATTTGTTAGGGCTCTAAACAAGATTTTACAGTTTTTATTCCCCTTAATGCTGATAGCTAATTTCCAGTGTTCTCTAACAGCAATCACTATTGCCCCTGCATCTCTTGTATCAGTTACCCAAATGCATGTTTCTCTGTTCCTCTATGGATACAGAGGACCCTAGAGTCAATCTCACTGTAGTTACACCAGACAACCGAAGGGTGTAAGAGATAGGGAGGGGCTAGGATGCTGTAGTTCTCTTGGTTGTCCAAGGATCTCTTTTATCCTTCGCAGACATAAGATTCCAAGAAGTGAAGTCCTTATCTCCAGGGTTGGCATGCCCTTCTCTTTGCAATGAGCTGAAGTCCTTTAGTTTTATACCTAAGTGTGGCTATTTAATATACACTGTGAACGGTGTATATATTTTAGGAAAGTTAATGTAATTTCATACTATGAAGACTAATTGGTATAATACTTAAGGAATGAGATTTTTACGACAGTTGGAAGTGTGTACACACATGTCTGTAAAATGAATTTTGTCTGTTTCAGTCTAAAATGAAACAGAGTACTTGCAAGTAGGTTTTTAAGGGGTTCTTGGTTTTACTTAAGAATTCACACTCTATGACGTCTCTTGAACTTTGTACATGGCTGCAACTTTGGCTTTGTCATGAGTGTGATGGTGTGCTGGTTCTGTCCAGGATAGGGTTCATTTCTGCAGTAGGCAGGAGCAGGGATGGCCATGACCCGGAGGTTTTTCTGTACCACATCACGTCCTTTTCTGGGAATGGGGGAAGGGCTGGCTTCTGAGTTGGGGTAGCATGGCAGTGGTTGGTTGAGCTCCATGGTGAGGATTGTGCATATAGCTCACTCTCTCTCCTTTGTACACTTTTGTTATTAATATTGTGGCTGTTACTGTTCATTTTCTTATCTCATTGCTGTTTCCAGTAAATTGTTCTTCTCTCACAACCTGTGATCTTTGCCTTTTGTGCCTCCAGTTCTCCTCTCCAATCCTCCACAGCAGGGAGGAGGAGAGGGAGGGAGAAGTGAGTGAGCAGGGCATGGTTTCAGTGGGAGCACAAAATTGGAGAATACCACTCCTAAACCTCGACAGATGAGCATCCTGTCATCCAAGGTGTGCTAATGACATTCACCTAATTATTATTCCATTAGTAAGACCGTTATAACCATTGAATATCAGAAATTTACTTTAAGAAGCACATATCACTTGCAAGTGGGCTGTTACAGCCGAATAAGTGTATTTCTTCACTTAAATTAATAAAACACATCTTCTAGTATTATTTTATTTTGATGATGAATGAAAAGCTTGAATCATTACCAAGCCCTTTAGAAGTTACTGACTACACTAATATCTTCTGTAAATGGAAATAGAGCTTTTAAATTAAGTATTTAAGGTTATATACTCTCCAATAAGTGCTGCTTTGACCATTAATAGTGAATCTTTCTGTGCTGTAATAAAATGTAAAAATAAGAATATAATTTCAAATGGCTAATTATGCTATTTTTTAGGTCAGGTTTTTGCAATTGAATCAATGTGAAGCTATCTTTTAATTATTTTTTATATTTTTTCATTTTGGTCATAAATGGGGGTCACTATGATTACACTTTTTTAGGAAGAATTCCAAGAACAGGAGCGAAATGGGTAAGGAATTTGCTCTAGGATGAGCCTGCTTGAACAGGGAGATTGGACCAGATGACCTACTGTGGTCCCTTCCAACCTGACTGATTCTGTGATTCTGTAATTCTGTGAATTATTTTCATGTCTTGCTTAGAGGACCTGTACTTTGAGGGAAGTTTTGAGGATAGGAAGAAAACATTGCTGTTGCAATATATGTTTTGACAAAAATAACTCTCCCTGCTGTTGGACAGGTCTTCATTGTTGAGATTTAATTGCTATGAAATGACCTTTTTAATAAAATTGACTTAATATTATGTAAGCATAATTCTAATATCAAATGATGTATTTTTAAAGAGTTTTAGGGTAGAGGGAGAACCCCTCTAAGAAATTGTGATCTTTTACAACGATCAACAAATCCCAGATTATCAATTCTTAAACCTGCTCTTCAGGGGTTGGTGCCGGTGCAAGATGTATGCGGTTTGTTTATTTATTTATTTATTTATTTTTAAAGTTGCACCTTGGTGTTTATTTTCAAGACAATTACTTCCCACACAGATCTCTCTGACCAATGCTTCTGTTTCACTGTTGAAACTAAAAAGCCTTGTCACCATGGGGACACTGTGTTTTGATCCTATTCTCTTTGTAGGTTTAACTCACAAGAGGGTGCTTTGCTCCCCTGATCGTATATCGTAGATAACTTTTATTCTTTCATCTTCATGTGTTAGTGCTATCAACAGACAAACAATGTCACAGAAGTTCAGATTAGTGGTTGTTGTTTTAAATGTTATTGCTGAATATGTGACAGGCTTGTTTTAGCCCCTTCTGATACTTTTGACATGTAGTTCTCTCTATGGCTCCCCTTAAAAAAACTAGTGTCCAAGCATGGATCTCTCACTTGTAAGAAAAAGTGTCTTCCAATTCCTTCTAATAATTTTCTTTTGTCTGGGACGTCCACTAAGCAGCTGGTGGTTATTAAAATAGTTTGATTTTATATTACAGAAATGAGGTTACTCTTTTTAAAATTATGTTTTTCTTCTGTGTGAGTTAAGTTTTGTGGTTTTTTTAATCACTTTTTTCCATAGGGAAATGTTTCTTATTTTTCTGTTGAGAGTTTTTGGTGAAGTCTGTATATCTACTATATTTTTATTGTATGTTTGGATCTGTATTTCCTGTGTTTTAATTGTAGGATACCAAACACATTTTCAGGTAAACCGCAAGAATTGTTGTGTAGGGTTTTTCCTCCTGTTTACTGCAACATTGTCTGTAAGGGAAAATTTACCACTGTATAGAAGATTAGTTTAAGAACTTGTCGACAATTAAGAGACCAAAATAATGAGATTTATTGGCAGTGCACACACATGGCTCAACCACAGTAATGCAGTGTGGATTTGCATGAGGTTCCATTGTAGCTGAATCAATTGCACGCAGTGTCAGTTTAATAAGCAAATCTTAATAAAGCAAACTTTCAGAAGCCTTAGTACAAATTGTCTGTGTTGGAACTGCTTTGCAATAGGGAGATGATAATAGGTGCTACAGAGTTTGGTTCATTCTACTTTGAAATAAAATGACACAGGAGAGTCTAAGGGAGCAGAGTTTAAAACATCTCAGCCCAGCTCTTCTCAGAGAATCCTTGATAGGAAAAGTTCAAGGATCACAAGTTGCAACAAAGAAAAGCTCTGATCTTACCTAAGGGAGGTGTTTTAGCAGAGTTAGTGGGTAAGCACTCAAGTTGCCCAGAGAACCTGTGGCATCTCTGTCAAAATCATCCTGGAAAATGCTTGATCAATGTGATTTAACTTTAAAGTTAACTCTGCACAAAGCAGAGGTTTGAATAGATGACCTGGTGGAGTTCCTTGCAACCTAAATGGGTTTCTTTTGTGTTTCTATGAGCATTAGTCTGCACTCATTGAATTGGAGTGTTGGTGTGTAAACTTTGGTAGACTTCTTGATATCCCTGATGCTCATATTCAATAATTTCCTTAATACTCCTTCTGAGAACGTGGGAGTATTTTTTCAGTTTGCCTCAAATGAACCCCTGAAATAAAATAGGGGGAGAGAGTTTTTAAAGCTTAGAATAGAAATAAAAATTTAAAAACTAGAATAAACCTCCCACATTATATGCTACTGACATTGGTAGTGTGTAAGCAAAGGGAAAGAAATGAAGGCAAAGAGAATAAATATTTATGTGTAAATGAGTTAAATATGTTTTACAGCAAGGGATTGGATGAAATACAACTTGGATTACAAGTGCCAAAATGATAGGTCATTATCACAGCATGGTAATAATGACAATTTAAAGTCATATTATTTTTGTGATGAGGGCCATTTTTTCTCAGAAGAAATGGCCCTGTTTAACAATCATGCTAATAACAAATAAATGGTTATACTGAGACTCATTTGCCTATAAGGCATTGATTTAAAGTCGCAGATCAAAGTAAGTCTCACCTTTAGTGGGAATATAAAGGTTTAGTACCGAGGTGCTTTTAAAAAAAGAAAGAAAAGAAGAAAGACGTCAGTAACATAATACCTTTTAACATTTCCTGAAAACTAGAAATTGCCTGAAAAAATCTTACTCCATAGATCCAATTCTTAACTTGTACTTCATGACACAGAGATAGATGTGTAACTGTCATATTTGCAGAGTGTGGAAACTGGGAATCCAGAAGATATTTGCCATATTTAAAATAGCTGAATAAGGGCTGAGTAACTACAAAACATATGAACATTTCACTAGAGATGCTGCTATGAAAAAAGCTTCCAAACAAATTTTATACCTTTGCAAATCTAGCATTAGATACTGCACTTATGACACTCAATGATGTAAAAGGTTGTTGCTGTTCCTATGACGTGAAAATTTAAGTGTGTAAGAAAAAAATTGCCTGTGAAGTAGTTTTCAAATATAATACTTTATTTTAAAGGAAGATCTAAGAGGAAATGCCCATGATGACAGAAAATTTGTATTTAAGATTATGGAGACAATATAGAGTTTTATGTTTAAATATGCATAAAACTGCTTGGGATTTGACAATTTAATAATTTTGTAAAAACGTTTTTTTTGCAGTATTTGTATATTTGGGGGAAGTTATTTATTTTATGTTCAGAGCTGAAAAGATAGGAAGCTGATCCAATCTGACATTTAGTCATGAAGCAAATGTTTGAATAAAAGTAGTTCAGGAGAGATAGACAGTACCAACAGCTAAATTTACCAAATTTGGACAAAACCTATGCGTTGGTCTCTAAAATTATCCATATTTCTGTTCTTAGTAAGCTGTTTTCAAATGGTGTAAATATGTTTAAGCAAAAATAGTAATAAAATATGATCCAAGACATAAGCGAATATCTGCCTTTTTTCTTATGTCCCTCTGAAAATAGATATGATGCAATTGTTTTTCATCTTACCATCTTACAAATGATAAGATAGACTATTTTTTCAAATTCTTTTTCTTTAGGTAGAGAGTAGTGTGAAATGCGGCCAAAAAAACCTGAAGATACAAGAAATTGCAGTAGAAATTGTGTAAACTTTAAACTGTCATGCTAGTTGGTCATTATGTGTTGAACATAAATAATCAAATGCAAGATAGAAATTGTTTTACACTCTTCATTTTTGGCTAATATCTTTCTTTGTGTTCGTGGAACCTTAAGATTTGTTTTCAAAATTACGAGTTCAACAGACTGCGGTCTCATAACATTTCTTCTGAACAATAAAATACAATTTTGATAAATTATTGCTTACACTGAAATGCCCCTTCAAACTCAAGCCTTTTCCTTTCCCTCTCCCTACCGATGAGCAAGCTCTTGGGTCCATATATTATTCATTACAATCAAATAAGACACAGTGGTGGCTCAGTAAACTTGCTTTTCATATAAGAATTGATTTTATTGAGTAATGCACACTGCAGACCCCAGCTTCCAGCAGCCAGGGCTGAAATGAGCAATTCTCTCATTGTAATAATGTGCCTCTGTCATCTCCTTATTATCAGCATGATAAAAGATGAAATATTCACAGATGCTGCCCTCCTAACCTGATCACAGTTTGATATTTGAGCTTTGGAAATGAGTTTTATAGGCTTTAATCTACTCCTTGGCGGAGTGACCCCTGAAATTAAACATTATTACAGAGCGGATATTTAAAAAGCTGGGGCCACAAATTACATCAAAATGAAAATATTAAGGAGTATTAGGACTATACCTAGTGGGAACTCACTACTGCTGAAATGGTGAATGCCATAAAGCTCAGCACATTGGTGTCAAAAACATCAGAAAAAAATAATAACAGCGCAGGCACCTTGACTTCTGTTATTTGGCTAAACTAAATTACTGGAATGGTTTTGCCCCATAGGCTGGTTTTCCAGGAAGAAAAAGCATATTGTTCTCAACTTTGTCTGCAGCACCCTTCACGGTTCTGTTAAAATGCACATTGCTTCTTTTCTGTGCAAACACCAGTAACCTCTACTTACGTGTAGTGAAAACAAAGACTAAACTTAAGAAAAGAATAAGCCAACATAAATCGGTGAAATATTTTGATTCCATTTCCAGTGTTATTGCTGTTTCTATGGACAAGTTTCTGCCAAAGTCTGAGATATGAAGAGCTAAGGAAGTTTCCTAGACAAGAAAATAGAGTAAGGTACAACATTTTTAATATGTTTCAATCCAAATACTATATTGTTAAAGTTAGGAAATAGCAAATTTTAAATCCCCATAAAGGTGAAAAAAGAACATGTAATTTGTTAATTTATGTGAAGCATAAATTAAAGGATAATAAAAAATTAATAGAAAGGGAATGAAATATAGTTTTATACTTTATTCAGCTTGTTTAGATATGCATAATCTAAAGAGAAACAATCTTATAGACCATTCTGTATTTACAGCCATCAGATTTCTCCTGATTGCAGTGATCATTAGACAGTCCTCGTAGGAAGAAAGGAGACTGAAATGCAAATCCTATGCAAGTCATTCAATGGGATGGTCCTCAGTGCACTTGGAAGAAATGGGTGGTTATGGTGGAAATGTTTATGTCTGTGACAGAAAGGAGAGATGGCGCTTTTTTTTTTTTTTGCTATTTTGTGGATTTTTTTGGGGGGTTATTTGTTTTAAACTGAGGCATTTTATGACCACCTGAAGTTCTTGTTGGCTTCAATATGCCTTCCTAAGTGCATGAACTGAATCTCTTTTTTTTTTAAACTCATAATTAATGATGCCTTTAAGACCATTATTTAATTTTTATTTGCATCTTAGCTTTTTAATCTGTGTACCGAAATATGTTTAGATTTAAGTCTATTTATAGTTTTGAGTTATGAATTGTAGTTTGGACATCACCAAGCCAATGTGATTGTAATACCCTCTCATTGACTTACTAAAGCTCTTGCTAAATTGAGCTCAGCAGGAGCATGTCCTGTGACCTCATAAATAGTGGAAATGATTGCAAATCAGAATTCATATATGTTCCTGTCTCAGTGGGTAGCTGTATCCCCCACAAAGGATTCAATCATCTCTTTCAAATTTCTGTTTGCCCTTTCACTCAGATATGTTTGAAGATAATCTGGAGAGGAAGATCGTGCAGAGTCTGACAGAACTGTTACTGAAAATCTAAAATAAATGCCTTGTGTCTAACAGTACTACTTAGAGGTGGATGTTTCCAAAAATACCCCTACTGCAAAGAACTTAAGGGATGGTGTATTATAGTTCCCCAGCTGGGACTGGAAATTTTGAGCATTTCTTTCCTAAATTACACCTTCATTTTATTACAAATAGGATGTCCTTTGTTATGCTCTACTATTCTGTGATCTGACTTTTTGTTAGCATTGTTACTGAAACCATGGAGACTCATCTGCAGTTTTCTTTCAGTAACATGCAATACAGTTGTTTTAGTTCAAGTGGGTGCTTCCTTTGCCAGCCTTCTGGAATTTGAAAGCAGTTATTACTTTGGTATTAATAATACACATATTAAGAATTCTTCCTTCAATTTCTATATTTTGCCATGGATCTTGTAAAACAAGAATTCATCTTGTAATATTTTCTTCTGCTTTGTATTATTGAGAACATAAACAGATGTAAGTTCTTATGATTATAGACACACTAAGCTGCTTTATAAAAGAATTTATGTAGCCTCATATCCTGGCTGTAGTACTGCACAATATTATATCCTTACAAAAAAGGCATAGAAAGGGACATTTGATTGGTTTTGAGCTTCTTGAGAAATCACTTGCACCTAGATTTTCATGCATACTGTCACCTTGTAAGAACAAGAAGAAATTTGGCATAGAATGGACTCTGTTTGTGAAAGGCATTTGTATCTTAGCTTTCCCCCCAATTTTTAGACAAGGAAAAGAGGGAACAGAAACCTAAAAACACAGGGTCATTCAGGATGGAATAGACTGCTGATCTTTTATACTTCTCTCAGACCCTGCACATGCTTTTTAGGTGACTGTGTATTCACATTTTAGTTGCTTTTTTTCTGGTACTGTAAATAGTCCGAAAACACAACTACTGTAGCTTGTATAAATGCAAGCAGTTTTCTGGTGATTAAGCAGCTGTATTTAAGACCTTTTTTTAATATGAAAATTACCTAGACAGGCTTTAGACTCAGGGAGTAAAAGTTAAGGGTAGACATAGTCTCCTTATTGGTATCTTGCACAGTATCTATATACAATGCAATCAACACCAGATATGCTGAGCACCCTGTCCTTTAGCTAGACAGCATCTTTTACATATGCTGATGTACCTATCCATTGGTCAGAATTTCTGGGAATAGTTTCTGTTCTTAAACACGGATTTTTTTGGGATTGAAGTTGTATATGGACCATATTCTTTTCTTGTTCCAAGAGATAGTGTCCTCCAGTTGTAGTACTTTCTTGAAACAGAACCTTCTGGCTTCAGAAACTGTCAAAGAAAAAAATTAATTTTTTTTCTTTCACTAAGGTAAAGCCTATCACTACATTAAAAAAATGGTGACTAACCCAGATATTATTACAGAAAACTAGAGATGACAAAGTATGAGTTACCATGGCAAACACAAAACACAGTATGTCGATTATGATCAGATTTGAAGATCACTCCTTTGTAGAAGCAAACATGCTTCTAGTAAAGTAGCTACTAATATCCCTGTGAGTGCATAACTCCTAGGAGATCTCTAGAAAAGTATAGCCCAGAGCAAATCACTGGTTGGGAAAAAATCTAGCCAAATAGAGGTTATGTAGCTACAGCTTTTGAGGACAGAAAGAGGCACAAACAAATCTAGCACTAGAGGCTGTACTAAAGGTGTAAGGTAATCCTAGCATTCAGTCAGCAGAGGTAAACCGGGGGTAATACTTACAGACAGGACAGATAAGAAATGTACACCTGCCTGCCTGATGTTCAGGAGGCAATAAACCACCGGCTGGCAAGCTGCTAAACGGAAGGGAAGAATCACAAAGTGGACCTCAAATAGAGAAAAGTCAATACTAAGGATGACCCACTGAGTTTTAGAAGTATGTATCAAAGAGAACAAAACACAAATTTATGCATAAGGTAAAGCACAACTGCTTGTCATCAGATTGAAGAAGAATTTTAGCTGAGATTGCAACTTTTTCTGTTGTTGATTGGTTTTATTTTGGTTTGGTATTTTTGTTTAATTTTGGGGTTTTTCAGGAAAGATTTTGTATAAATCTTCTTATTAGGGTGCCATTTACTGTGGCCACTATCTCTTTTCTCTTGTTGCTCTGCTAGTTAGTCATACTCAGAGAGGTGTGTGTTTGAACAAGGCATTTTCTACATTTTTTTGTGATTTAGTTAAGTGGTCTGCCTTAAGTTTACTTAAAAATGGCATCTTTAGGTGGAATTTTTTACTACTTCCTTTAAGTTTATTTAACCTTGTCTTATTAAAGTTGGAAGAATTTCACAACTGTGTAATGCAAAGACTAAAAAAGACTTAGTTAAACTCTGAACTTGTTCACATTTCTACTCACAAAGTAGTTGCTTAAAAGTTTATTTCAAAGGTGTCTTTCCAAAATGCCAGTTCTTCTGTTTTCGCTCATCTAACTCTCCCTTACTTCCCTCACCCTCCTGCCCCTCACCAAATGATTATCACCTGTCTGAAACCATTTTGTATTTCAGCATTCATGATCCTTGCCGGAGACCCCATTATATCCAATGTAAAATAGAACTTCTAGAATATTTTATCATTGTCTACAAAAGTACTGTGATATTTTAATTGCAGTCTAGCCATTAATGAGGAAGATCTATCATCTTTTGAGTGATACATTTGGTGCTTTAAACCCAAGTATATTCTTTAACTGTATGTACAATTCTGTATTATTAGGGAGGGAGGAAAAGAATTTTACTAGCTAAATAATTAAGTTTGCTCACTTCATATAACTACTGAAACAGTAGAATAAGGAAAAGCTATGTGTTTAAAGACATGGGGTTGCAGTCAAAATCTCATCTATCTGAGTTTTTTGTTTTGGGTTGTAATACTTTAATTTAAGGAAGTATTAAAGCCCCAAATCTGTTTATTACATTGAGGATTCAGGTATCTTTAACCCAAATAATCCTTTTTGCACATCATCCCTACATGCACAGATTAGATGGAGGGGAAAACATGTCAGAATAACTACACCTAAATAAAATGGCTTGGACTGATAGATAGCACATACCTCAGAAGAATTTTTGCCAGCTGACCTCACTTTCTTATTTAGGAGCACAGATACACCTAGGAAAGACTTCAAAACAGTCAAAACATCTTAAACAAGAGAGTGATTATTCCTCATTTCTTGACTATATTTCCGGATACCATTTTCTGAGAGGTTCAGTTCTGGTGCACTTGAAAGGAAGCATGCGTTGTCAGGTTGTTCTTCTGAGCACTAGCAGGTATAAGTTTCACAGCTGTTAAAATCCAGCAGACTACCTATATGCTTGCTAGGTAGTCTGATTTTTAGTGCACAAGAGACAAAAAAGCTGGTAACAGTTTGAGAAACAGCTAATGGTCTTTATCTCTTTGTTCGTGTTTCTGACTCATGTAATCCATTGGTCTCTCTTTTGATGGCCTTCATTTTATAACGCAGTATCGCTAATTCCTCTCTAAAGAACAAGGATAAATTGATGCCTATTGGTGTCAGGTTATGTTGCTGAGAATGATGTTTGAAGCAGGTGTTCTAAGAAATTTGGCTTAGAATTTTAAAAAAGAGCCCTGCCAAATATTAACTTTGTAATAGTAGCTGCCATTGGCCATGTAATGACCCTTAAAAATCACCTATTTTCTTACCCATATATGAATAGAGTGTAATAGTACTGGATAGATAAGACAATCAGTACTTCCTCTTCAGAAGAAAATGAATCTTCCTAACTACTGCCGCCATGTAATAGTTTGAGGATAGAGCACTTCAGGCAATTTTTTTCCACCACTATTTAAAATTTTGTATCATTATACATTGTAAAGGCTGTGACTAGTCCAGTTTCCTGATGTCTTCACGGTTCACCCTGGAGCCTAGAGACTGTATATTCAACTAATCTGTGGTCCCTTTATAGCAATCTGAATATTCTGAGAGCGAGGTCAGAATAGGGAAAAAAATACCTGACCTTCAAACCTCTGGTGGAAGAAGGGATACTGCAGGTCTTCATAGAGGTACTTGAGTGGCTTGAACTCTTGAAAAAAAGAGTTTAATTTTTCAAATATGTCGTTTTCTTCTGCCTTTATTTCCTCATCCAAGTAGAATTTCCATTGGTTTTCTTCAGCTCTGAAATGGTGAGACTACTTAAATAGAATGAATTTAGGTTAGAATATGAAACTTAATAGTGAGAATAGGACCTCTGGATGAAAGGCAGCTGTAGTACTATGTTCACAGACTTGGTGAACCTTAGCTAAAAGAATGCCATGCTAGGAAATATTTAAGCAGACAAGTACCTTCTTGACTTCAAAATCGAAAGCATGGTCAAGGACCCTTTGAACATGGTCATAGAATCATTAAAGTTGGAAAAGACCT
This sequence comes from Struthidea cinerea, assembly GCA_013397865.1. Classification (NCBI taxonomy): domain Eukaryota; kingdom Metazoa; phylum Chordata; class Aves; order Passeriformes; family Corcoracidae; genus Struthidea; species Struthidea cinerea. The sequence continues at coordinate 44,066 of VZTI01002679.1, forward strand.
CCAAGATCACAGAGTCCAACCTTTGAACTATGCAGTTTATGTTCAAAACCTCCATAGCACCTTGAATTCTCAGCCTCTAATTTCTGTCTCTCAGAGTTAGGGTTGAGTATCCTAGATGCAAGTAGAGTGAGAAATGATGCCTTGCTGGCAGTGAACTAGTCAAGTTACCTGGAGATGCTCTAAGGTCAGTAGATGGAAAGAATATTTTACTTTCAAAGGGTCATCATGTATGAAAGGGATGAGGCTGCTCTGCTAAGGCCCAGGACCAGGGTGTGAACTGTCCACAACTCTTGTGATTTCTGGAGTAGCTGTGCTGTCCATTCTGAAGTTATTGTCGGGATCTGTTCTTCCTGCTTTTGGTGGTTAACAAATCAGCTTCATGAATACCTAAACATTTAAAAAAAATTGTTAATTAATCTCTTAAAGTCTAAGACAAAACCAGTCTATATATCTATTGGCTCCCTTGGCAGTATTCTCTATGTAGCACTGCTTTTAAAAGCCGAGGAAAAAATAAAATACAGCATATGTAAACAAGGTTCAAGAGGGTGTGATTCACATCTGTGAAATTAATAGAGAGTATAATTTCAAGACTTTTTTATCTGAGAAAAATAACGATGTTTGTGCTAGAGTCTGTTTGGGGGCTTTTGGAAAGATAATCGGAGCTATTTCCAAAGCTTACAGTTGTGGTGCTGTCTTGGTTGAATAAGCGGTATTGCTAAAGATCTCTTTTTTGTGCCCTATAGGCCCTTCCCAGCCACTGCATCAACAGCGCTGTAGTAAAGTACCCACCTGTATCTGCAGTAATGAGTCCAGAAATTACTGAGATGATTAGACTTTGGTAGAGGATATTTTAATGGAAGTGGTAATGCTGTATTGAAGAGCCAGGCACTGTTAGCAGCAGCAGTATTGGAATAACACCTTTGCAGACTTATAGGGCTTGTACAGATATCACTTCCGGTACCCCCTAGAGACACTGCTCCTGGCTTAACACCTACTGCAGTCCTTTAGCTAAAGAGGGTGCCAAATTCTGTCCCTGGTATTTGTGATTGGGGGTACGTATGGTGTGGTTGGTCTTTGGTCTACTGCATTTTCACACATCTGCTTCTGCATATTTTCTCCACTGGATTATGTACATGCCTGTGTCCTTGGAATTTTGCATATATGTCGGTGATACTCAGCTGGAGAACCTTTTGTTTTCAAAAGAAACATAGCTTGTTCTACAATGTGTTAGCAGTTTGTGTGAAAAGTAAAAAAAGCAAAAGCTATCTGAATGTATTGTCAAATACTAGCATGAAGTTTAGTGTAGGTTTTTATTAACGCTTTACAAAATGTGCTGCCACTCTCCATATGTTTCTCAAGCATTTCGCCTTTCCAGTTGCTATAAAGAGCTTCTGGAGGTGGCTTTGTTTAACAAACACATCTTCCAAGGAAACTTCCGACATAGTTCATTCAAACTAAAGCAGGAGCAACATGGCTGAGATACAAAGCAAGGTATAGGAGCTTTCAATACGTACTTCGAGATGTAGTGGGAGTGGGATTTTTTCTTAAAAATGCATTTGAAACTGAGCAATAAAGTAAAAACTTGAACGTGTGATCCTGGAAGCAGCTTACAGTAGCCTTCACACTAGTGTGGTAAGAATTCTCACCATAGGGCTGCATGAACAACGAAATGCTTCTTGTGAAAAAAGAATCAGAAAGAAAAAATTGTGTGCATGGTGCTATATTCAGTCATCCTATCATGGATATGACCCCTTGTGTAGCTTAGAAATCTTTTTATATTTAACTTTGAGTAATTCTGGCATTTTTGTGCTCCATGTAACTGCAAATAGTAAAGTGCAGCCATTTCTGACGCAGAGAACCTGAAATCAAGAATTCCACAAGCGCCTTCATCCTGTTCTGAAAGGTACTGCTTTGGTTTCCGTAAACACCTTTTCTGGTCTGAAAAGTCAGTGGGAATGGGCTATATCCTGTTATTATTGGGTACAAATCCTACTGGTTTTGGTCTGAGAAGTCAGAAGGAAAGGAGTTTATGAGGTTGCTATTAGCTAAAAGTCCTCTCTTTATCTGGCGGTAATGTCCCCAGCTTTCTGTTTTAGGCAGATTAATTCACAGCTTCTTGGCAATGCTGAATGTAGCAAGAGCCAGTCTCTTCCAAAGTGGGCATTTTGACCACAAAAAGGAGCCAAGCCAGTTATCAGTTATGAATAGCCTCATAATGCACAAAAAAATAGGCTTGGAGCCCTAGTAAGTAGAGCTTCCACACTGATCAGTACAATTCCATCAGCCTCTGGAACTCTTTTGGCTTTTGGCACAGACCTGGCTCCACACAGCTTTCTCATGTTATGGCATCTCAGCATTTTGAAAAAATGAAGGCCAAGAAGGAGGGAAGGAAAGACAAGAAAAAGTCATCAGTATATCTAAAGCAGGATTTCATACACAGCATTCTAAGGCATGGAGGAGAAACCCTTTCTGCTTTATAGAAAGTAGGACATGCACTTCAGACTATCCTGGGAATCACAAATTTTGTGTGCTGACTGATACGTATCCGGTATGTTGTGAACATTATTTATTTTTGCATTTAAATAAAATTGGTTTCCATATGGCTTTGCATTACAAGCACCAGACCTTCCTTTTAATTTTCATTATTTCTTACCTATGGCTTTTGTAAACTGTTGAATGAATCCAGCATAGCTATACTTCAAGAACTAAACTGTATTACAGAAATGTCTAGGAATTGGTGTTAATGGCATTAAACTACTGAGAGAAGTATTCATTTTATTATATCTTACAAGATAAAATTTCTATAGAGACAGAGCAAAAAGCTTAGACAGCCTAGAAACCCTCATTCTTGAAGCTTTCTGTCTTGGAAGACATAGTTAAGGTGGAGGGTAAGCATTAAAACAAAAATTAAACCCCAGACAATTCAGCAGATAACGTAAAAAGGAGATCGGAATACGGCATAAGGCCTTTTGGCAGTGGAAAAGATGGATATTTGACTTTGTCAATACCTTGAGAAAAGGAGTTGCCTGTTCACTCTTGCTCTAGTGTTTTAGAATAGCTGTCTGAATGAAGCCTTTCTCTGTGCAAGGACGGAAGTGGTTCCTGTTGAAGTCTTTGTTGAGGCATGTTGCATGTAAAATACTGTTGCTGTGCTCAAATTTCTAGCTGACTGCTCAATCCTTAGTTGTTGACAGTTGTACTAGCATAGGTTCTCCAGTATGCAGAGCTACCAGTGCTGGGACAGGACCAAAAAAACTCCTGGGAGTACAAATTCTGTAATTTAAAAGAGAACAAAGAGCACCATATTTGTGGCCTCCTAGTAGTCATTAACTGTTGTGGTTTTGTGTGCATACATTTCTATTAAAATAACAAGGGCTTTATAGTTGGAATTGACGTCTAGAAATCATATCCCTCCTGAGAAGAAGTTGTTGTTTAATTGGACAAAATCTGTATTTATTACATTAAACACTAAGGCTGACCACAAATGTTTTATTCAGTGAAAAATTGTTAACGGCTGAAATATCAGACAAGAGTCCTGGTGTCTGAGAATGCGTAATATAAGGAAACTGATTGAAGCCTCATGTTTTACATTATAGAATCAGGTTCCCAGCAATTTGCACTAGAGGGAGCCAGTCTTTATGATCGGATTTCAATAAAATGAAATTCCTATTTGGGTACAGTGGAGTACAAACTAAAACATGTAGGTGCATAGCTGCAGAAATGGAAACACTCACGTGCACGTTTCTTTCTGGTTCACGGCTTTTTTGTTAGGACAGGCAGGCAAAGAGCTGTTTGAACAGCACACAGTGCTCTAACAACAGAATGACTCCCACTGTGAGTCTAAGCATACATCAGTGTAAAGAACCCACTTCTTCTATGTATGGAAGACGAGGATATGTCACCGTCATGTAGTGGTTCCAGAACTGTGACCTGGTCTCCGGAGCTGTAAAGTTGTACTGTTGGTCATCTTTTAGGTAAAGCGTGACATAATTCATGATGCTTCCAAAACACATTGGCATTGGTACTAGGGATAGTAGAACATAGTATTATATTTGAGTACAACTGTAGTAGCTTTAGGTTTTATCCATGTTACGTCTTTATACTGCAAGTGCTGAGGGGCTTTTAAATCAGACTGTCCCTTACTGAGTTGAAATAACACATACTCTTCTTTCAGTCGTCCCAGGTGGCTGGGGTACAACATAAGCAGCATCATGTTATAAGCAATTTATAGTGGTTATAGGTCTAACTGAAACATGTTGGGCTAGAGAAGTGTTAAGAACAGTGTCAAAGCAAAAATATAGATTCTTGGCACTGCTGCTTGTTTGGCTTTTAAAATAATAACTCTGTTATCACTTTAAAAGCATCATTTAGTGCTGTAGAAATTTTTATTGCTGAGCTATTATTGGCAGCGTATTTGCAGTTCTGATTCCTCGTAAACCCTGTGTCCAAGAACTTACAGTAGAAGAGAAACATGAGGCAGCATAGACAGGAAAACTTCAAATTCATACACTTCTATATTCTAGGAAAAACAGAGGTAGACAAGGCATTACCAAAGAATTTTCCAATTCTGACTTAAGCAACTGAGACCACTCTAAATACTTTTTCATATTAAAGTCCTTTGTGAGTGCTAGGATGAAAGCGTAATGGGTTTGCTTTTCTAAACACGTCCATTCTTTTGTTTGGATTGCTGCAAGCTAGTTCACCACAGCTCAAGATTGTAGTCGGCAAGTTTGGTCCTTTGGCTGGTGGAAATTTATTCCAGAAGTGACAGTAACAGCTTTCAGGAAGAATGGAGATAGATGACTGAAACCACTGTCAGAGCCTAGTGCAACAGAAGTTGCTTTTATTCTGGAGGCATTACTTGGGCCCGTTGCTACCAGCAGGGAAGTTTCCAAAGGTAAGACTAAGACTTTAGCAACAAAGGGCTACAGTGTTACAATTTCAAGACTTTTTGTGATGCAGAATCATTAGAAGGGAAGATTGAAATAGGTTAGTGAAGTAATATTTTCTTCCTGCACACCTGGAAATCTTTATTTGAAGGCTGAATAAATTACCTGGAAAATTAGGATCAATTTTTAATCCCCCTTTTGTCACAAGCAGACTGTATATGGTAACACAGAGGAGTGTATGAAATGAACATACAGGGTTTGTTTCACTTCTAAGCCCTTGCACCTATGAAGTCTGGACTCTAACACTCACCTAGGATGGGGGAGCAGGGCTCCAGTTTTCGTTACAGTGGGAAAGCCCTTCAAAGACAAATCAACCCTTGATTTTCTGAATGGATGGTAAGAATTAGAGGCTTACAAAGGTGGAAAGTTTATGACAATAAGAAAATAATGACTTGAGTATCCTGGAAAGGAAGTAGGATGAAGGGGAGAAGTGACTGGATGAAGAAAGACCAGCAAAAAGTAGCTTGGATCAAGTGTAAGGGTACATATTCTTATGTTGCCTGAAACCCAGAGCTGCATCAGAGACACAACCAGCAACTTCTTGAGTAACAGCATTGGTAAGAGTGAGTGCTTCTGTAACATTTATGGGAAGGTCTCTTTCTTTAGTTTAAGAGACACCGCAAATACTTATTTTTCATATTGAAATTAGATAATTTGGCTATTTATGTTTGTCCTTTCCTGCATTCATCTCAAATTATTTCAGGGAAAAAGACTATTCTGGTAAGGGTTATTTGTGGTGATTTTTTTAAAAGAATTGCACAGCAGGAATACTCACAATGAAATTAGTTTAATGAAATGAATGCTATTCAGAAGAAAGAGAAGACTAGAAAAGGGTAAAATTGCATGGGTCCCAGGAAGATGCTCCAAGCTATCCAGTTTAAGCAGTTAATTCTTTTAGTTCTGTTAATGCTGAATGAGAGTCAGAGACTTCAATGAACGATTCAAATCCTCAGCAGTGAGCAGCATCTTAGATTGCTGTCTATCTGGAAAGTGATCTTTTCTCTGGATGTCAGGTGTTGGGCTGTATAGTAAAATTCTCTGGGTGCAGGATGTAGCATGCTACTAAATCTTTTGTCTTGTGTCCTAGTGTTTGGAATACACACTCCTAATAAGGCAGAATTGAGTTCAAGGTTAGCCACAGAGGGTTCAGACTCCTAATCTATTCTCTGAAGCTCCTGGAGGTTATAAGCAGGTCAAAGTCAAGGCACGTTCTGTCTCCTGTTGAAGGAACAAAAAGTGCCAAAATTGTGGGTTATAAAACTGTCTGGGGGAATTGGCCTGAAACAGAAACTACAGGTTTTTTGATCTTTGGTCTCTGGACTTTTTATGTGTTTTCTGTGAGGTAGTACCTGGTGTTAGAACAAGGCTGTTAGAAGGAATATAAACAGGAAAGTAATAGACTCACGGCTTACACACTGGTGATGATTAAAAGGATTCTCTTTGACTGAGATGACCAGCACTTCAAGCCTCCAGTAAGACACTTTTGGTTAAAATACAGTTGTTAAAGTGAATATTTTCGAAGAAGAGAATGATATATATCTCTCAGAATGCTCTCTTAATGAAATCCCCAAAATCACCACCATTTTCTTTCAGTTTATCAGTCTTTCAATCTTGCTTTTATGCTGTTTTCAGGGGAAAGAGAAGCGGGGAAAAAGTAAATTATACCCTGTATCCTGAATGACAAAAAAATTTGTAAGAAAATTTAAATGAAGAAAAGAATATTTTTTAAACATAGTGAAACTTTGTGCCATAATTAGTTGTCTGGTGGCTTGGTGTCCTTTTATGTTTACTGTGGTGCTGCCATAAAATTTGGCTGAAGTTGGTATGGAAAGGAACAATTCTTCAAGAGGCTTCTACTTTACTTTGCATGTGGTAAGTTTTTGGAAAGCAAACACAGGGTTAACAGTGGGTGCTGGTTTTTAAGACATACGAGGTATTTCAGTGGAGTTTGCCTGACGGTGTGCTGGGCCAGTCAGCAATCATTCCTATACAGTGTCAGGCTCATGATTTATAGGCCTGTTTAAATGAAGGCCAGGTTTACTCCCAGCACAGCCATTTGTTTCAGCTCTTTTTGATTTTTTAAATGAAGTCAGAACGATGTAGTTATGGAAAGGCAAAGACCTTGCTATTACTGCTATCTATGCGGGGGTTTTTTTGCAAATGGAAACTACTTTCTCATTGATCAAACCTATGGAAGAATTCAGTGTTAAACAGCATGGTAGACTCAAAAAATCATCACTTTTTTTCTCTGATAACGTTCCCTAACATGTAGGTAGCATTTTTCAGCAGCACTTCTTACTGTATGTTCATTTTGCAGATGGGAACTTGATTACAGTACGGTCCTGCTGAAGTTGGTCTTACACCAGTACGACCAGAAGAGCATTTTGTCCCTCTTTTTAGTATGAAAAGAATACAGAGTCCTTTTACTGTCTTCTCCCCAAAGTGTTAGTTTTCTCCCTAATACCTTTCTCTTAACTTTGTGTTTTGAAATTTAAAAACCTAGAAGAACACCTACATTGATTTAGAACTAATACAGCATTGTCATTAAAATTATGCATGAGGGTAATTTAACTGGAGTTGCAAATGTGCCTTACTGGTTTTTCCAGTAAATCTTACAAATTTTATTTTGGCTCTAATTGCCTGGACTTCTTGTCAGTTCTGGCTACCTGTAATTCTGGTTACTCAAAGCACTGAGAATTTAAAAGGCAGAGATTTCACAATTTCCAGAGAAAGTCTAATCCCATAATTCCCTAGTTATAGCCTTTAAATTTTCCATAATATTGACTATTATCTGCCTTGATGTGATTTGAGCCATTTACTTTTTGCCTTGTTCAAATTCCCCTTATCTTAATAAGGGAAGAGCTTTTTTCCCCCTTTATGTACTAATATCTTACATATTTGAATATTTGCTATCATTTTTCCCCCTCCACTGTCTTTCGAGTTGATGTGCCACTGTTTTCAATTTTTCGTTCTGGATCTTGTGTTCTATATACCTGCTTGTGCTTTCTTTTCTTGTTTAAATCCTTGTTTTCTGATTTAATGCAGTTTTCTAGTACACAGCATTCAATTTAATATTGGTACTTGAGTAGAAGTAATTTCTTTAAAGTAATAGTAATTTTGAGGGTCCACTTCTATATTGGCATTTGTCTGGAAATCAGTTATTTCAATCAACCCATTAAAAGTTTTGCTCTTGTTTCTGAACCACAATTGTTCATACTGGGATATGCGAAAGCTGGGCTCTGTTGACCAATGCCATGGCAGATCCATTGAATGGCTACTGCAGACATGTTCTTTACAAACTCGCCATCTGTTTTCTGACTTCTGATGCTTCAAATTTCCAAGCTGCTGAAGTTTTGAAATATCTTTTTTTCTCTCTCTTCATTTTTCTTAGTTCTTCCTGTTAGTATTTGAATTTTTCATCAAACCAGTTAATTGCTCCAGGGTTTTTTTATTTTCAGTAAATAGGAAAATTTTTTCTTACATCTGAAATATTGCTGAGAAGGAAATCTCTTTTTAATGTGGGCCCAAAGCATATACAAAAGCATAAAAATTATACCTGTCATACCATAGGCTGAAATATCTGTCCAGTGAAAGTGAAGAAAACTCATAAAATTACATGTGTTTTGGCTTAGTTTCTTTTTGGTTGTTATGTGGCTTGTTGATACTAGGTGAAGACAATCGTGTTTCGTGATCAGGTTTGGATTTGTTATTTCTTTGGAAAGGGATTATTAGTATATTCTACGTTTTTGCAAAGATTGTAGAAATATCTAAGTCCTTGGAACTTTGTGCACTCTCTTCACTGCGGTTTGCTTGCCCCAACGAGAGCAAGCAGTATAAAAGGAGATCTTTAAAGACACATTTGGTAGGAAAGCTTATGAAATGTTTGACCATTGAAAAGTCAGAGTAGTTTCTACCTACAGAACCAGATCTGTTTGTGAGTCCCTATGTTCCCAAGCCGTTACTTTTGTTGATTTAAATCTTCTTCTCTGTTTCCAGCTTTTAAACTCTTACCCACCTTACTGTTTCATGGGTTTATTTTTACAGAAGACATTACATTACAGAAGACTTGCTTTGGAATGTAGTGATAGATTTCTTCCAGTATTTTTTGCTGATTTGATATCTTGATAGTGGTGCGGACACTTCTCATACTGCCACTGCCTAACCAGATATTGCAACACTCTACAGAGATATCCATAAGCAGTCAACATTTTGTTTAGGTTTGTCTTTCTGTTTAGGTAATTTCCTGATCAGTTTTTGGTCTGAATTTTAGACTTGGTTTCTGAAACTTAACTATGAGAACAAAGGGACTAATTGGAGTTGCTTGCTCCCTGTTTAGAAATGCAGACATCTAATTTTATTGGTATTCACTTGCTTATAAAATTTCTAATGTTTTTCTAACTGTTAAACATATCTTAGTTTGTAATATATCAATGGAAGAAAAATACAAGGAAGACCAGTACCTAGCTAAAGGAAGATTGCCTTTCCTAATTCTAGTAATTATTGTGGTATTGGTCTTCCCTCATCTGACTTTGTTTTCTGTGCATGAGTACTTAGGAAATACCTTGACTAAGAGTTAGAAATGGTTAGAAGTGACTAGAAATGAAGAAGTACATTTTAATTTAGGAATTCTTTTCATAAACAGATTTGTAATGAAAAGTATAAAAATGATGGCCCGAGAAATGCATGGAAACCCTATTTCTCTCCAGTTTTATGTTCAAACACTCTTTTTATATTTTGCTTATGTCATTTTCTGTCTACTCATTTACCAGCCTTTCACAGGAGAGAAATGATCTGAAACATGTAGACACAGTAGTGACCATTATAATGGAAGTCCTCATAATTTCTTCCATTTCCTGCACCAGTATTTGTGGACAATTTGTCCTAAGAATTTAATTGCTTTTTGAAATTTACTGTATTTGCATATAGGTTTTTCTTTTTTAAGTTTTAAAATATTTTCTCTTCAAGAATTTGCAGAGTGGTTTTATGGTCTTGTGTATTATTTCTTTGGTTTCTTTTCTGCTTTGCATATCAAACTAGCGGGATGCTTTTTCAGGTTTATGGTTAATTTGACTCGGAACACAGTTTCCTTCCTAAAAATGCCCTCAGGGGAGAGAAGGTTATTGGACAATTCCATTCTGAAGAGTTAAATTTATTTCACTTCCAACTGCAAGGTTATTTAAAAATAAAACAAACTGCTAAAAATTAATGATAACCCCGATGAGTCTATGTTTTAAACAAATGCTGGAAATGTGTGAAGCACAATACTCTGAAATGTGAAGTAGTGAATGGTGTATGTTGAAAAAGTTCAGATTTTTAAGCAAGTAGATGAAATAATAAATACAGGGTTTTAGATTGCAGTTATAAATCTAGAAGGATGAGTTGTTTGGTTTTTATCCTCAGTACAGGACAAGTAGTTCTGCAAGAAAAGTCGAATTGAAGCTGACAGATCAGGGGAGGTGATGGAAAATGGTTTAGAGGACTTTCCTTTGGCCACAGCTTCTATAGGAATATGTGCAGACCTGGGGAGTTTACTGCAAAATATTTTGCCTCAAAAACATGTCTAATTTCATTTTTAAAACCCTTCCAGTGGAGGTGAAATTCTCTTGCATCTACGTATTATTTAACCCCAGGAGGGTTTCATAATGGACGTCAAAATAGATCAGTTGTGACAGACACTTCCTGAAGTCTGGCAGTAGCTGTTCACACTCAGGGATCTAGTGACCATCACCATTGCTATGAGTTTCATGCATTTCTTTCTTAATTTCTGGGTAGGAAAATTTTGGTTCTACTGAGAAGACTATCATTATGCAGACTTATTTTACTCAAAAATAAAAATCCAACACTCCCTTTTGAATTTATTAATTCAAATCTGGAATACCATAACATGAGCTGTGTTTGGTATATTTGACAGGGGAAACTAAATTTTTAAAAACTACAGCTTGCCGTCCAGAATTCACTCGGCAGATCAGATAAACTGTGAGTATGTATTGTATTTTCCTAGTTGTCATTTTCAGATTAATTTTGTGCTGGAAGTTGTCCAAATTAGGAGTAATTTCAGGAGTTTTTTTCAATTCTCTGGCTATGCTTGTTTCTTTCCTTCATGTGTTTTAATAAATTTAGCTTCACCATTTCATAAATATTGTACACATGTTGGTACTCCTCTGGTATTTGATGATTTTGGCATATAGAATAGAATATATTGAATAGGAAGAGACCGATCAAGATCATCAAGTTCAACTCCTGGCCCTTCACAGAACACCCCAAATATCAAGTCATGTACTTGACAGCTTTGTTCAAATACTTCTCGACTTCAGATAAGGTTGGCGATGAGACCTCTTCCCTGGGGGACCTGTTCCACTGCCCAAACACATATTGGCTGAAAATCTTTTCCAGATATCCAGCCTAAACTTCTTCTAAATCAGTTTCATGCTGTTTCCTGTTACTGATCCCATATACGATTGGTCCTTTTTCATGTTGCCTTTTTCATCACATTTTATTAAATAATTAAAAGTTTTTTCCAGAATATTGCCCGATTCTCGGCTTTAGTTTTTTTGATCAGAACTCACTATAAGATATTTTACTTCCTTTTGTATTTTCATTCTTTTACGTGTATTTCCTTTCTTCACTGTCACTCAATGATTAGTTCAACAACAAGAAGCTTGTCATTTCCACACAGCTGTCACTTTTTTCAAGGAATTTCAGCACCCTGAAGGTGCTTAAAGAACAACTTGAAAATTTCTTTACCATTCTAGGAGTGTTCCTCTATTGCTGTAGTGGGTTGATACTGTTTGAGGTCCTCTTCTTCTAAAACTAAGGTCAGATGCCTTTGAGTCTTAGTACTTCAGACAGAATTCCTGACAATCACCATGACAGTCCCATGCCAAAAGCTGTGTCCCACTGCAAATGTAAATAATGAAGATGCTGTAATGTTTTTTCATGGGTTGTTAGAATAGCTGTTGATAATAATGTGATGTCAAATCACCTTTCTATGTAAATGCGAATTAGAGACTATTTCAGAGAAGAGTCCTCGCCTCGCCTCGCCTTCTTTCAAATGCCATTTTTCCTCTAATAGAGAACGATCTCTACTAGACTAGTAGACTTTTTCTTTTAAGTTTGTTTTTTTTTGTAAGTAAAAAGCTCCAAATCAGAGGAGAAGCTCTACGGTTTTTCGAATTATTCTCCAAAGTACAATGTGATACAAAGATACAGGGATACATTTGTGAAATCACTTGTTTAAGAGGTTGATTTAACATTAGGAAGGCTAATGTTTTCTTTTAAGTTTGTCATGAGTTCTTGGAATTCGTCTCTTGACTGCAGGCAGTAGGTGTGTAAAAAATTTAATTTAAAAATTGGGTAAGTGCAATTTATCTATCTGTCAATATATGTATATGTCTATCAGGAAATACAACGAAGAACTATTGCTTGAAGTATGAAGAGCAATATGTACTGCTGTAGGACACAGACTTCTTGTGTTAACTTGAGTAGCTCAAGCATAACGTAAAGTCCCGTGCCTCTGCAATAATCAGTGCCTCAGTAATAATCAGTAAATTTATATTAGAAATTATATATCTGGTGTAGTTTTATTCCTGATGTGCCTTTAAACATTTAAAAGCCTCAGGTACATTTTACCTGAAGAGATTTTGCGATATGACTTTTACTGTGATCTGTCATTACCTAAAGGCCAGAAACAATACACTGGTGATTTAGAAACTGGTTCTTGCCTCTTGCAAATCGAGACAGTAACCAGTGGCGTAAATGTAGGGTTAAATCATAGGAAGCACTAATGTCCTAACTAGATGTCTCTTAAAAAAAGCAAAACCAAATATTTTTTACAGAGGTGCACTATTACTGTGCAAGAAAATGGCCATTCTTCTCTCAGTACATGTGGCCAACTCTGCAGGCAATATTTTGTGTTTCTCTTGTGTTGGTAAGATGATTGAACATAACTGACATTTGGAAAGTTACACTTTCATTATAGTGCTAAGTATAAGACGATCAAGGCTGACAGGTTAGTAAACACCTGGTATAAGGCCTACTGAAAGGCCTAATTTTGAAAGGTTTTCCAATCTTAAGTGCTTTCATGTGGTTTTTTACTTCATTGCTTTATGTGCTAGGCTTCTGTGAGGCTTTAATATACACAAACTCTTTTGGAAACCACAAGCAAATGACCATGAGCATTTTTTTACCTAATCTTCTCTGCTGATGTTTAGCTCATATGCTAAAGGATGCTTGTGCCACAAAATTATGTACTGCTGTGGATACTCATCCCAGACTACTTGGTTATTTACTATTGAACTCAATATTTTTATTATCAACCAATCTTCTGGACAGATATTTCCCATGCAACTTTAAATTAAACTGTTTTTTGGTTCTGATTTTTTCCATTGCAGGCAGTCTTCCTCACCATGCCGTTCATCTGCTGAGGTGTATTTTGCCACTTGTAGAGAGACATCTATCACAGTGAGACTTCCTCATACTTACTTTCCACTTTCCAAGTCATCTATCATCCTGTAAAGTTTTATGGTGAGTGGGATTGTGCTGCCTAACATGAGTGATTTTTTTAAGGAAAACTAAGCATCAGAATCCAAAGTGTTTAGGGGAATATTTCTAAGTTTTTCTTGATACCTAGATAAATAGTCTTACCATGTCTTCTCCAAATAGTACCCACAAATTTGACGTTAAATTAAACTGGACTTTTGGTTTTGCTGTTCTTCTAGAGAACATCTTGAATTTTTTTCAACAAACCTGTTTGCACTTTTATTGTGTGATAATATTGGTAACGCCAAAGACACAGACCAACTGAAGTCTTTGTGCTCGCTTTGTAGCACCTTTAATGTCATCTAATTTTACTAAAATTGTATATTATAAGTAATTATATTTCCAGAAAATTATTGCAAGTGGAAACCTTGGTGACCCAGGAGGGTCTTGTCTTATGTAGAAAGGATTTTTCCAGAGTATTTTCAAGTCCATTTCTGCTTTTCCTTCATAGATTACTTTCTATCTTCTCTTTGTCCAGTGAGCGGTGTGCTGTGACAGCACCCTTTTGCCTGATTCAGCACGAGATTGATTACTCCAGCTATTCTGGGGACTGATTTTGTCTCCAGGCGTCAGTTTTGCCATACACATTCTCATGTTGCTGCTTTTGGCACTGTGCTGCAGCAGTAAGTAATCACAAAGGCCAGGGCTTTGCATGCTGTACATGCAATGGTATGTCATAAGAAATGGCTATACCAAAGCCACTATTTGATCCACATGGCAGAATTTTTGCTATGTGATTTTTCTTCCCTGGAAGGAAATCTGACCATTATGTCTGGACTGGAATACAAAATGTAAGGGTAGAAGTTGCTGTCACATCTCTTAAAAAGTCAGGGGAAAAAATAGGGAAGAGCCCTTCTCTTTTTAGTAATAGACAGCCTTTTGTTCTACCATTCTAGTTAGATTGTCTTTCAGTATTTTACTTGGGTATAAGCTTCAATATTTTATTTAAGCAATACAAGAAACAGGTAGGTACCTCACAACCAGGGTTTTAAGCACTTGTCCAACTGAAGACAAGGAGAAAAACCTCCTTGTGTGTTAATTTGCTGTATTAACTTTTTCCAGGCGTGTGGAAAGAGGTCTCGATGATTGTGGTAGAGCAAAACTATCCTACCAAGGGTATCCAAAATAGGTAAAGGAGTACCCAAGTCATCCAGACGTGAAGGGAAAGTGAGTCACTGTTATCGAAATTTCTTAGTCTTGTTGCCAACAATGGTTTTTTTGGTTAACCAATCTTTGGACAATTTCTTTGAACAATAGTCCATGATAAAATAACAAGTGGTCCAGTAAAACATTAACTTTGCAGAAGATTTTTCCTGTGAATTCTGAGTACTAAGTTAAATGAAATTAAAGTTCTAAGTCTGACCATATAGTACATCAAAATCAAGTGAGGAAAAAGGAATGTGACAATTGAAAGGCAGTGTTCTTTTACGGAATTTTCTTTAATATGATGGCCATTGTCTTTTTGTAATTTTTGAAACAGAGTTTTCCTCTGAATCACTGCTTTCCTCTCTTCCACTCCAGATTTTTCATTTGAGAGTGTAGCAAGCAGAAACCTCGAATGTGTTTGGGAAACCACGCAGCTCAGTCTAGTTCTTAGAACACCTACTTAGGAGCATCTGTCAGCAGTGGACAATGTGAAATTGTGTGAGGCAACGGAAAGTGATGCAAGCCTCACACGCACACTTAGTGGGCATAGGAAGTGGTAGGTCTGATGTTAGTGCGGTCCAAAATATGATACAGGACAGAGCTCTAATTTTTTTTCTTTACAAATGAACCTTTTCCTTGATTCCTCTTGTTCTATTGTCAACACAATTGAGGGTGCTGTTGGTGCTCCGTTACTTTGCTACTAAATAGGGGTAGCCTTTCTCCTGTGACTTGAGAGGGAATACCACATTGAAACTGTGTGAGCCATGGTGAATTTATATGATGCTATAGTCCATGGAAAGGGGTTGTTCAATGCCTTTTTTTTCTGCTTTTTTGCTTGCTTATACATTCAATCCGACTCCTCTAAAATAACAGGGTACATCTAGAAGCAAAAGGTTACATTTTCTTCTAGAAAATTCTCCCCATCATGTTATATTTCTTTCTCATAAACAAGATTTTCTTTCACTACCTGATAAGGTTTGAAATTTTCAGCATTTCTGTTAAGATTAATTGGGAAAAGACAGAACACTATCAACTGTAGTTGAAAATGCAGTGTTTTCCCTAACTGTCATAACAACATTTGGGCTAATTGATTCTCAGGAGAATAATGACATGCAGCATGCAGTAAAAAAAAGTCCATGAAGCGATCTGCAAAATCCTAGATCTGCCTTACTCCCCCAATAGAGCAGAAAAATTCATCTACTAAAAAGAAGGAAAAATAAGACATCATTAGAGGGTCTTTTCAATGTGATTTGAGGTTAGTTGGAATTCCTTTAGGTGTCAATGAATTTAGGTCTGGCAGAATTCTAATTCCAACACTGTTTTTTACCTGCATATGCTTTGGGAAGAGGCCAGAGAAATTTAGACCATATAAATGGAAGAGGGAATTGCAGTACTGGAGGAGAGTAACAAGAAGAAAATGACAGGAATAGCAGAGAGAATATAGTGGTTGTCTGTGAAGCTAGTAATTTAGAAAATGACATGATTGAGACAGCTGAAGGGTAAAGTTACAAGAAGTGGACACTGCCAAGTGTCGTATGGTGTAATGTGTGAAGATTTTAGCATGCTCCTGGCAAATGGAATATGCTCTTCCAGCTGTGGAAGCTGCCTTATGATTTGTGATCACTGTGATTTTCAGGGTTGCGTCTGTACAGAACTTTCCCCGTATTGAAGGTGTTTTGAATGTGGGAATCATCCACAATATGAAGCCAAAATGAAAAAGTACTTTCTGAAGGGAGATTTTGGGTTGCAGAGCAGAAGCCAAAGCATCAGAGTGTTCCAGGTGAGCTACAGAAGCATGCATCTTTTTCTTACTGTGTAGCCCTAAGAATCAAAAAAGTGATTTGCAAAGGATGTGACCTGGGTAATCGAAATCTTCCCCTTAACCACCATATAGGTTTTTTCCTTTCTTGAATTTGCTGACAGACCAGGCTAGAAGCATAGTAAGGGAGATACTGGATAAAGTTGGAACACTAAATGGAGGCTGAAGATAATGAGGTTAATTGGCTTTTGCGTGATGGAATATTTATTTGCTCTGAAATTTGTGTCGATTGCAAGAGCCTGTTTGATTTCTTCTTGGAAATGGAGTCATATTTCTTTATTCTCAAAATGCCTCCTCTTCTGTGAGCTCAAGTACTCTTCATTAATCTGCTTAATAATGCAACTGGGTATTAACTTTGGGGTTTTTTTCCCTGGACAACGAAAGTATTTCCTGTTCTTGCTGCAGCCTGCATTGGGAATGCTAGTTAGTTACGAGAACTTGAGCCTTTCTGCCTATAGCAAAAATATCAGACATCTTCATAGATCCTGCTGTTTTTTGTTTGTGCAAAAAATGTGCTAGCCAGAGTTGTTCTTACTGTCTTCTGTGCTGACATTGTTCTGTTGTTGCTAACCATGTGGTGCTGTCTCGTTCTGCTGACTGTGTGCTAGACATCTGCTGACTGCAATTCGGATGTTTCACCCACTGAGTTGAAGAGTTTTGGGATCATTGGGGCATGATCAGGAGCACTTGAGAGCCACAAGGTCTCAGCAGGGAGCTGTGGAATGTAGGCCAAGACTGACATAAGGCCTGTCATGTTCTTATAGTTTAATTTGCTTATGCCTGCACCAAGACAGTTGCCTGAACTCCAGGCTTTATTATTTTTACTCTTCTTTAGAGAAAGTTTAGTTTGTTAGAATGGTAACTGACAGCAGGCCCGTTATGTTCTGTAGAGAGTCATGTGGAATCAGCTAATTTAAGTTTCTTTTCCAAATCCATCAGAGGTCTTTTAGGGTTTTAGTATGTGCCTCACTGTTACCTCTTCACTAATAAGAACGTGAAACATAAATGTTTTATGTTGTTTTACTCCCTTTGAGGAAACCATTTAACTAACAGATAAGTAATCCTTACTTTGCTTGCTTGCAAAATTCAACAGTGCTCTTGATTTTACTCTTCGGCAAGATGTGTAAAAGTTATTTGTTGCCATACCCTACTCTTGCCATGTTTCTGTCTCGTTTTCTCCCAGGGTATTTTAGCCTACTCAGGCACAGAATAAAGCTTAGATGTGCAGGTGTGAACACAGGAATTGATAATAAATATAAATGCTGAACTCCATCCCAGATTATCACCTGGTTTCCCTGCTAAGCCATCCTCATTTTCTGATGTTCTTTATTTCAATACAAGACTTGACTGAAGTAGCATTGTCTTGAGTTCCTCCTTCCTGACAGCCATTGGCTTTTCACAACCATTTGGCTTTTTCTGAACTGCCACAGCTGAATTTATTGAAGCTGGAGACATCTAAGTGTTAGACATTTTTAACGTGAATCAGAGCTTAGTATATTGGCTGCATGTTGGAAAGGTGCCTAATATCCCAAAAACAGAGTGAGTGGAGGCATCTCACAGCACTCTCATCTATGTGGAGTGTTAGTGCAGACAATGGTGCCACATGGCAATTGTGGATACTCTGTGTATGCTTTGAAAACATGTTTTAAGAGGCAAAGTTTTTTCCATGAGAGTGATTTTTTTGCTTCAAGACTCTTTCATAAGGTCTCGCTACAACTGTTGTATATACAGGTGCTTACTGCCCATTGTAGGAGAGATCATAAATATGCAGCCAGTCTTCGCAGGAGAACAAAACATGGTCGTACACCTTTCTAGTGGCAGGAATCTATATACTTGGTTGTAGACTATAGTGCCTTTTAATTCAACATCCTATCTCCAGTAGGGCCAATCTTGGAAGCCTAGGGAAAAATATAAAGAGAGAAAACCAGAATTTTTTTAGTATAAATTTGTCCAGGTGCTTTGTGTCTGCATATAAACCCGTAGGGTCAAATCTTACCCTAGTGAGTCCCATGCTGCAAGTCTGCCTAATACAAAGAATATGCAATTGTTTTATGAAATCTGCCTCCTGGTATTCAAATACTCCAAGCTCATTCTCTTTGGTGTTGGAAAAATCAGTGAGTAATTGTTCTCTGGCCATCAACTGCAGATTTACAGACCATTTTAGAAGACAGTCATATATTTATTTCTGATTTTCCGTTACTGTTTTTTGTCTTTCCCAGTTGTACTAAGTCCATTTCCGGATACATTGGTAAGAATTCTGAAAAAATGTCAGAGATACTTTTTTCCCTTGTTCTTGGTTCTTTTCATAACAATTTCTAACTTTCTACTTGCCTTTTCGATTGCTGCTAAGCAAGCTTTTCTTCATAAAACTACCTGCCGTTAGCATGCAGATTTTGTTCTTGAGTGATAATAGATGCTTTGGACCTTGTCAATTTCTATAAAGCATACGTAAACTTAAGTACATTTTTCCATTACGCTAATCTTCTCACTGAATACTCTTAGCCTTTTTATCATGCATTATCCTGCAATTCTTTGGTTATCTTTTAGTTATATGTGCTTTTACTTCTGTAGCTCTCTTTAGACCACTGGATCAGACCTAAGGGTTGCTGAGCTTAGAATCCTGCCTCTCATGTCAGAGGTAGGAAAGAGTATGGAAATACTGCAAGTGCACCAAGATATTTCCCCGGTAACCTCAGTCCAAATTCCAAAACAGGAGACTTTTTAAGAGGGAAATATCTTTTCTTTACCAACTTTTAATACATTGTGCATCATATCCTTGATTCCATTCACATTCCTACTTTCCTTAATGTGATCCTACGTGATCACAGTGTTCTCAGTGATCACACAAAAATGAGTGTAACCTTTTCCATCTCTTATTTCTTAGGAGGTGGGGAATTACAACAGGTAATAGTATATCTGTCCCATAGTTCCATTTCTTTTTGGGCCACTAACATCTGGTGCTGGAGACTTGCTGCTCTTAAGGAGTATTTTTCTTATATTGTCATGCAGTTTTGATTCAGCTTGAGAGGGGATATTTTGACATGTCCCTGTGAGGATGGATTTCAAAGTGAAAAGTTTTAAAAATCCTCTACAGTAAAGGTGATTGAAAATAACTTTTTTGTTCTGATATGTCTTTATGATCTCTTTTTCCATGAGTCTTTATTGGGTTCTTGGAAAAGTATATCTTAGCTTTTAAGCAATGACTACAGTGGTCCTTGTGTATTCTAAACTCTCATATTATATTTTTACCTTTAACTTGCTAGAGTTTGTTCTTCTCATTTTTCTCATATGGGTGTTGATTTATCTTTCTGAAGGATTATTCCTTTTAACTAATAGTCTCCTTCACCTGCTTAACAGTGCAAGCATCCTGGGGACAAGGTAAACTTGGCTATTACTGCCTACTCATACCAGAAAAGCTCTGTTTTGCTTTTATATAATTGAACAACTACCACCTGTAAATTTAAAAGAGAGATGGGTGTAACAGGGACTGGACCTTCTTGAAAGTAAGCGTCGAACAGGACAGAAAAGGCCAAGGCTCCGTTCCTTCTGGACTATTTATCATCAGTTTCTCTGAGTAGTTTTTTGACTGTATTCCCACAGAAGTAACAGATGTGAAGTGATTAGATTTTAGCAGAAATAGTCATATTTGCAGTGTAAGTCTCCAGGTGTATTCTGTTGTGTTTTGCTGATCTAGTCCATTTAGATAGGCAATTGACTTTTTAAATAACCATTTAGAGAATGTACAGTACATAATTTCGTCTCTCACACCTCTGATAACAATTTAAATCTTTTGGAACTGTATGCTCCTGCTGCAAATTTTCTTGTCATTACTGGGTCTTTAGAATTTTTACCTCTGTTGTTTGTTTTAAATGCTTTGTTGGTATATTTGTAAACTAGACTCTGGCTTAGGGCATATATTCCATATACAGACGTCTATATCCCTGCTTCTGTTGAAGTACTTGTGCTTCAAGTAAAATGGAACGTAGCCTGTTAAATAAAAACATTGGCTTGAAAGTTAGGCATATGTGGTGATGACTAGTGTGTTACATCTGTATTTTTTGCTTGAAGCTATGTGGGGTTGTTAATGCTTTTGTAAAGTTCCCAGCCACCAAATGAAAAGCATTATATACAGTATCAAAGAAAAACGCAAAATAAGTGATGATTTTCCATGACAGTGTTTTGATTATGTATTACGATGGTTTTAAACTGTTAAAATTATCCTCAGATTTAGTTACTCTCTCACAAATTGCAGGTTGTAAAGGCATTTTCAAAAAAGCTCATATATTAAAATACTTGAGTGGCTCAACAAGCTCCAGGTTTAATTTCATAATTCTACTGGTTTCAAGATATTGGCATTAGATCCTCAGCGCCATCTATTCAGTTAAGGATGGCAAAGGATCAGAGAACCACCATTTTGATTCTCACTCTAGAAAGGACGGGGTGGTTTTACCACTTTAGGACCGTTTCCCCCAGTGTAAAATAACAAACTCTAGGTAACCACCTGCCTGTGAAAAGCAAGATCCCGTGTCCTCTGCTCAACTGCCAAGAGCAGGAAAGCAGCTTTCGCCAGGCATTTTGTGTTGTTGCTCCCACTGGATTTCTTTAAAAACCTAGGCATGATGGGAAAGTGAAAAGCAGTAACAGAAAAATTTCTTTTTTTAAAAGACATCCTGATGCATATTCCTTTTCTGATTATCAGGACTTGAAAACAGACTTCTGTCTTCACTGCTAGTTAACTAAGGGTTTTGCTGTCGTTGATTTTGATCTAGTTGAATTTGTGGAACAGGCACTACATCCCACATATGAAAAGCACAGCTCTTTTTTGTATTGAACTTGCTACCTATGAAGAAAACAAGATATTATTAATAACAGCCCCGAGAAGAAAAAGCTCCTTTCAGGATGGCTTTTATATTGTGATCTTCTTAGTGAGAAAACAAAATCTGTTTGTAAGTGATGTCCTGATTTAATGGGCATTATTACTAATTTAGCTGCCCTGAATTCTATATGGATCAATGACTAAAATTACACATGCAACTGAATAATTTTATTAAACACTATGTTGTTCTTGGACTATAGACATATAACTCTGTTTATCTGTGTTCTTATTTTTTACAATTCACAGGGCATATGATGCCAGAAAATAAAGACAAGTCCATAATTCTTTGAAACTGAGTTTAAATTATTTAAAAATATTTGTCGATTGATTTTAAGACTCAGATTATTTTACAAGATCACATTTCATCTTCCCCTTACCCCTCAATGAGTGAGATTAAGTTCTGTTATACAATGTTTTCTAATTGAGATGAGTTTCGTAAGTAAATGTTTATGAAACCTTAATCAGTCCTTTGGATTTGTGTGCATCAGATACTTAAGCTATTGTTCTATAGGATTTTTTTTAAAGGGATTTGTATACTCGGGAGTTGCTTATATTATTCTTCACATGTGAAGAATTTTTGTTCGTAATGTGGTGGAACTCTGGGAAACTATTATTTTCAAAGTACAGATTAGTGGTTTGTTTGGTAATATGCATGGCAGGGGGAAGCAGGTGCATAAAGATGGACCTTGGGAAAAACCTAATTACTGGTGGACAGCTCCTGAATTACTGTTTTCAATATGTAATGTAAACTTTTGCAGTTTGGCCTGAGGTAGCCTCTTACCTGAGTGGTGCTATGGCATGTTGCTTATGCTTTTAAAAACCACAGCTTCTTCCCTTCCAGAAGTGCTGCACATTTTACTTTAGCAGACATTTTAAGTTGCTAAAAATTTTAGAAGGAAAAAACTTACGTTTAAAATAAAGCATCAGCCTGATATAATGTAAAGTTTAGACAGGGTTTCAGTGGAATATATTCCGTTTTAACCATGCAGTGATATGGGCACTGAAAATCTTTCACTGTGATTCAAGGTTGAAGAAGAATTTATGTCATTTTTAAGAATTCTTGATGTAGTGGAAGGGAACTTTACTGCAACTACTGCATATATCTTTAGGGATTTATGACTTTATTTAATGCTCAAAGAGAAAAGAGGAAGGGAGCATTCATAAAGGACTTCTTACAGATTAGAAATCCTTGTAGTCCAGGAAAAAATGGTCTCCTCCGTCATTTTACTTTTATCTCAGAATCTCAAATGTGTAACTGTTACAACCATGATTAAACTTGATGCACATCCTTGGCTTGTGTGGGTCAGGTAATTGTGCAAGCCTTGTGCTTAACAAGGCCAGGAAAATCATCAGAGCACCAAAACTGGTATTTAATTCCTGCTTCAGTCTTTGAATGAAGTATTAGCAGGCAGTGCTTAACGTGTTTCTCTTCTCTCAGTTCTTGAATGTTTTGGCATCAAAGCTCTATGCTGCTAGCAATGCTCCGCTGTGGAGGTGCCTGAGTGCAAGTTTCTCTGCTGGAGCTGCACCTTCCTGCTCTGGGTGGCTGTTGCTCTCAGGCTTCCAAAAAAGCAGAGGCTCAAGGCTGCTGCCACTGCTGTGTCACCGAGTAGGGGCCTGAATTATTGTTTCACCAGTTGGTCAATGAGTGCTTGATCACTGTTCTGGAACATGAGGGAAAAAAATTTTCTCATGTGTGAGTGAAAGCCTTGTGTGAATTTAGCACTTCAGGCATGCAAGAGGGCAACCTGCCTGTGTGAGTCAACATGAGTGGTTTTTTTACAAGGGTTCACAGACTTGGAAATGGTTCTTACTAGTGCATGTCAGCACCAATGAGCTGTCAGTAATTTTAATTATGCTGCGTTGAAGTGCTTATTCTGAGTAAACAGCTAAAGTCTTCAGTAACTATAATTAGCTTTTGCAGAATAAAAACTAAAGCAGGCCTTTAATTTTCAAAGCATACAATCGTTTTATTTTATTCATGCAACTCATGCATGGGCCAAATAATTTTGCTTTGATTCATGTAACTACTTCATGGATAAAATTACCTACCAGTTACTGCACTGTCTGTCTGAAGACGGCAGGGCTTTAGGCTTTAGTTGATGCTTCATTTCATTACGTCTCAGTTCACCCCGAGTGCAACTGCAGTCTCTTTTCCTGGGTATGTTGATCCCGTGCCATACTCCTTACAGCTCTTAGCTAAGTGACACCGCGTTCTCCAAATCCTGGACTATTTTTGAGAAAATGGCCCATCTCTTATTTGCCTTTACACTTTATGAGCGGCGGCAAGTTCTAGCCATTTATTGGCCTTGGTCCAGTTCTTTTCAGTCACCCCATCTAAATTAGAGGCCTTGTCTCTTCTGTTGCTCTGGCACTGTATTTTACCAGCAGCAGCTGAAAAGCACACATGGCACTTTCCTGAAGGCCTAGGAACTAGCTCTACGCCCTCATGAGAAACAGTTACTATTGCTGTGTTTTGGGAAATTTGTTATTCTCAGAAACACAAGAGATGTTTTGCTCATAATGTAGGATACACATGCAAATAGCTTTGGCGCAAGTATCATACATCTCTTCATGGGATCATGTGTTACTGCCAAACTAACACATTCCTTTGTAGTGTCTAGATAAGCAATATGTTTGTGGCCATCTTGGTTGTTAAGTACTGCTGTGTCTCAAAGTAGCTTCTGTCAAAGTAGTCAAACTAGCTTCTGTCCACAAATTCTGTCAAAGCACTACCACCTGGGCTTTGTAAGACTTGCACAAAGTTGGGTAGGATATTCCTCTTTGTAGTACGACGTCTTTGGAATTCACCATTCATTTAAAGCTCCCACACATAACTGAGTTTTAAAGGATTCACAGAATCATTTATGCTGGAAGGGACTTCTCAAGATCGTCTAGCCCAGCCTCTTGCTCAAGCAGGGTCACCTAGAGCGAGCTGCCCAGGAACTGCATCCAGTCAGGTTCTGAATATCTCTACAGATGCAGATTGCACAGTATTTCTGGCAAACCTGTTCTAGTGTTTGACCACTAACAGAGACAAGGATAGCTATTCAAATGTCTGTGTTTTAACCATACTTGGCTTTGAACTTCCTATTTTTGATAACCTCTTTACTACCAAATCTTGTCTGGAATTTTCCCTTCTCTTTAATTTTTTCTTTGTGAGTAGTACATTAACTGATTTTTTACTAATACCGGCTTGAAAAGAATATTCTAGCAGCTGTTACTCTGGCTGTTCCTTTGCCTTATAATTAATCAAAGATCAAGAAGGAATAATTATATTAACCTTAGAAGCAGACGTTCAGGGCACAGTTCTGCAAAGGCTCTTCACACAGTAAAGTATTTGCAAGGCACTAGAAAACAGTAAAAAAGGTCACAGAAGTAAGTGACATCTAGGATTCTAACTTTTGGTGATTATAGAGTAAAAGAAGGACTGCTTCTTCATATTCTGCAGTGACAGTTTCTCTGACCTTCTGCCATGCTGTTCGTATGAGCTGTCAGGGAAGGCACAGTGAGTGGGATACCCTCTGCTCCTCAGTGGGAATGTATCATACAGATCTGTTAGCAACATGATATGGAAAGAACTCAGAAAACAGATTCAAGATAGAGATTTTTCTGAATTAGGTTAATGAGCAGTAGTTGTGCTTGGTAAGCTTTTTAACTCTGGTGACCAGTCATTCAAGCCAAATTAGTGGCTGCAGACAACCTATAGTTTTAGAATTGTTCATCCAGATAATATGAATTACCTAACCATTAATTTCAAGTAAGACAATGCTAAAATTTAAGGCTTCAAAAAGGAAATAAAAATACAAGAACATGGTGTGTTATTGGTATATAACATGATGCAGTTGCAGATCAGGCTTTTGTTGTGCCAGGTCCTCAAGAAGATTTTTTCCAGTTACCGCAAGGAAGCATAATGAAAATATGAGATGGTACCTACGTGGGTAAAGGGAGTATCAAATTTAGATTTAGGTCTGAATGCTTCTACATTGAGACCTGTTCAGTTCCTGACTGTATTATCTCTTCGAATTGTATAAAATGCAGGACTGTATTTAGCTGAGCTCTTCATAAAACTCTCTTGAATTATCAACCCTTGTTAAAATAATTTATGTGCAATAACTTTTCTTGAGTTAGGAATAATCGTTCTATGCATGTGTATTATTTCTTACTAGGCTATGTCAGCTCAGCACAAAGCTGGTGTTGAGGAAGGGATTGCTGCTGAACTCTTAGTTATGCAGAGAATGAAGCAGAGCATTTTCTTCCCAGGCTGAGCGCTTTCCTGGGCTCTCACACAAAGCACACAAAGGACGTTTGTAACCGATAGACAAAGTCTTTTTGCCTTTCCCCTTTAAATAGAAGAGTGATGGCATTTTCTGGATGCTCACAGCAAGTTAAAGTGTAAACTTGTCACTGGGTGTCACTCTTACACCACAGGAACCTCAATGAAAGTGGATTTATTTGGCCTCGAATGACAAGGATCTTAAAGGCTGTAAGTACAAGTGGCAGAAGCACATAGCATTGGTATGAATATGGAACCACTTTTATGTAAAGAATACACTACAAGGGTATTTGCTTACGGTGCCAGCAGTGCTTGCGCTTATCAACTCCTTGTTGTTTCCTGATGTGCCCATATTTGATCTTTGAGTGCTATTTCCCTCTGGGTGTTTTGCATTTGTTGGGGCTGCTGAAGAGTTGCTACCTGTTTTTTTTTTCAACACTGTTCAAAAATGTAAACATTCAAATCATACAGTGGAAAACTGAAAGGATTGCTAGAGGACATCTCACCCATTCCCCCATCCCCAGCAGGTCAGTTATGTCTTAAACTGTCCCTTGCTAATGTATTTTTAAAAGCAGAACTGATGGTCAGTTTTCTTGGCTGTCTCTTCCAGTACTTAATCACTTTTCTCACAGAATTTTTTTAACAGCAAACTTGATGTCCTTCTCTGGAAATCAGTTGTTAAGTCTTCTTCCACCTAGCAGGAACTGAGAATTAAACTATCCTTTCTGCTTTGCTTCAGGCTCTTAACAGATTGTTTTGGGGGTTTAGAGTATGTTTTAAACTTTTTCAGCTAACAATCAAATAAATATGTACATCAGAGAGGGAATGAGAATTTTGGCACCTTCACAAGCAAAATAACATACCACAGTTCTTACAAAGTAAAACCATGCCCACTATTAAAATGTTCATTTTGTCTGTATTTTAGTAAAGGATGGGGGCGAATCAAAGTAAACAAAACTTTTATTTAGTATTTTAAAACTCTTGCCTGTGATTCAGGCTTTACCAGATTCTCTCACTGTTTTCATTCAAACAAGATCCCCTATAATTCCAAATATCTGGCTCTGTTTTTTTCTCTTATATTTAAAATTAGGGCATTTTTCTGTGTCTTGTAATGTAGACTATTACATTTTGGAAGAAGGAGGGAGGGAAAATTCTTCAACTAGTAATGTGAATAGTACCAGAATTTCATTCTGAGCCTCAGCAGTTGGAACAGCAGGTCTGTTCACCCCAACGTGAACATTTTGCTTTACAAAATTGAATACTTGCAAATTCTGCGGTCTCACTGGAAAAAGGATTTCTTTGTTTTGTTTATACCCCACCCCAGAATTTGTTTTTGTTTTCTCCTGAGCAATCTCATCGTTCTGCAGTGTATCTCCAAAGTGCAGGACCAAAACCTTGAGGTATTCTCCATTCAAGATTTCACCAGTATTGGGCAGGGAGATACTTTTCCTATAATATAGACAATATTTATGTATGTGCTCATTAGTAGGATTTTTTTTGATTGATAATTATGAAGGTTGAATGCTTAGAAACATGTCACTAAGCCTTATCTTCTGGTCTGTTTCATCCCTAAGATTCCTTCTGTGTCCAATAGCCCATTCTGATTTTAGCACAGTTGATTATACTTGCGGAAGAATAACATTTCTTTTTCTTGACTTTTTTTGTGTGTTTGTGTTGCAGTTTAAGATAAATTTGAGTTACAAGACTGATTGCCAAAGAGCTTGCAGCCCCTACTGTTAGAAGTGGTTTGAAAATTATATAAGGTATGGTCTATTCCTTTATCTAAGCTAGTCATGAAATTGCTGAAAATTGCTAATGCCTAATAGGCTTCTGTGGATTACCTGGCAGCTAGCTACTGGGAACTACTAGAATTATGACTTCTGAACTGGTTCGCACCTTGTTTTTGCAGCATGTATATTATGTGAAGCAGCATCAAAAGGCTTGTGCGTGATGAAGCTTGAAACTCCTGTCTTTTTCTTCTGTTCTACCTTTCATAAGTAGGGTGTTTTGCCTTTTTTGTTTGTTTGTTTATTTGTTTTCAAAACTTATAACCACCTTGATAAGAACCCACAGATATTTGTGGGTGGCTTTGAGAATACTTGAAATACTTCTCTACATCCAGCATACTACATACACTATAACCCTGATGCATTAAATGCAAACACGGAATTAAATACTTCCAACACCCCAAACTGAATTTTTACAGTTGTTTCATGATATCATGGCCTCATGGTATCACTCAAAGACAAATTCTTCACTTAAACTGGCATGACGATATCTGAATGTGAGTCTTTATTATAACAAAAGTTTCATTTTCACCTTTTCTTGCCTGTGATTTTAAAATTTTCCTTTTTACTGTTATGTAGAAACAGGAAGGGTTGCACAAAAAATACAGGAGTAGTATTTTGAGGTGGCTGGAGGGATTTTAACCACTTGAAAAGAAAAATATACACATTAAAACATTCAACAGTTTACAGGTAATTGATTTTTGTGCTAAGTGATCAAACCTGCTTAGTTTAACTACTGATGTCATCACACATTCAGTTGCATTCTATCTTTTCCTTGAGGTTAGATATTTGCTGGTCATTTGGTGGAACTGTGCATCTTGGACTGGATTGATGAGGCCCATTCTGTGATGGTCAAATAACTGTCCATAACACTTGTTGAAAACCTTCTAGTTAATTAAACGACATGTTTATTTTTACTATAAAAGGACACATGCTTTTATTTCTTCCTTGTTAATCGTCCCGCATTTATCAGCCTTGTTTGACTCCATTGTCTTGCTATTTCCTACTTTACTGAGGAAAATTTAAATTATTTTCTCAGAGAAGGGGATTAGTACCAACATTATTGTCAGTTGCACAGCTGATGCTTTTTTCCCAAGCATATTAAATCGACCTGATTAGTTTTTGCATTCAATTCCCTTAAATACAGAAAACTGTATTCCAGTAGAAGCCAATCATATTAATTACATCTGAAGAGTCTGCATATTCAAAAGCCATTGCTTGTTTTATGGACAGCAAAAATAAACACCATATCTTTTTAATAATTTCAAGTGGGTCACTTTCAGGACTGTATCTGTTTTAAATGAATTATCATATTGTTAAGGGCCACGGGCAAAAGCTTTTTATTAGTAATGTGACAAATTGGGGTTTGTTTTGTTTTATAAGGACCGCAATATTTGTTTTTGATATCACTACCAACCAAACACTTTAAAGATATGGTAGTATATCTCATACGATTTCTGGAATTCTACATACTGTAGTAAGTAAGAAGTCATTTTTGCATGAAATGCTGTAATTAGCAATTTGGGATTTCCAAACTGCTCAGAAAGCAAATCACCATAATGGATATAAGGGATATGATTGAATAATACAGGATATAACTGTCAGAGGGTAGGATTAGACTCCGAATTAGGAAGGTATTCTTCCCTGTGAGGGTGGGGAGGCCCTGGCACAGGGTGCCCAGTGAAGCTGTGGCTGCCCCATTCCCTGGAAGTGTTCAAGGCCAGGTTGGACTGGGCTTGGAGCACCCTGAGATAGTGGAAGGTGAAAGGTGTTCCTGCCCATGGCAGGGGGTGGAATAAGATGATCTTTGAGATCCCTTCCAACCTAGAACAGTCTGGGAGTCTGTGACCAAATGAATACTAATAGAAGAAAAGAACTCTACAAAGAGAATGGAGCCTGTTTTTCTGCTTGTGCCTCTGGCATAAAAAACGTTGATGTCTAGCATTTGTTCTGTTGTGGCCAAAGGTTTCTGTGCTTTCAAAGAAATTGAAGAGTGGGGGGGAAACCCTCCTTATTTCACGTTCGTTTGCATCTCAGTTGAGATGCACATTTTCATAATGCACAGACAACAAAATATAAGATAAATTATCTTAACATTATTCTTTCATGGTTTTGGTTATGTGCTTTGGCGGAAGGGTGAGGTGGATTTTCAGACTAGTTTTTTGCAATTGTTCCTCAGATATTTGAAGGATATTGTTAAGGATGGACTTGGGACTTTATATCTTTCTCTGAATTGTCACAAGGAAGTATTTTTCCTCCTAGAGACAGGCACACAGACATTCACACAGATATTTTAAAAAATAAATGTATACTTTTTAAATTAACATATATTTTTCATGGACACAAAATAATTTTTACAGACGATGTTCTTGCCAAAATAGTTGGGTAATTTTGGCCTCCTGTTTCTCCTGCACAATGCATTTGATCTTTGAGGTATACAACTCTATCTACATTTCACAGCAAGTTGCAAGTGAGGAGGAGAAAAAAATTCAAATTCTATTTACATTTTAGTAAAAGATGGGTTTGAAATTTGGATTAGACTTGCGGTATCCTGCACTCTGTTTTTATGACCAGACCTGCTATTGTCCAGGCTACATACGTTTTAATAGGATAAGGTGTAATTTTGGCTTCTTGAGAGTTGCTTCTGGGTATTCTTTTTCTGCATGGTCCTGCATGTGCCGTTGCAAATTGTCATTTGTGCACTTTATGAGATTGTACAAAGCTTCTTCCAGGATCATGTGGGCATTGAAATTCTTCACAGAGATTTCCAAGGGTTTTCAGTTCACTATAAAAAAAAATATTTTAAGTGGTTAGTTTTAACTCTTGAATCTGTGAATTGGCAATTGATCTTACATTATTGCATTATATTAGTACATTTTTATTATGTTATCTTGATTAAAAAAGAGATCTCTATATTGAAACCTCCTTGACTATAATATGTGCAATATGCTTCAGAATTATAGTCAATAGCCTCAGTAAATCCTAACATACCTGAGTGTTCACAGCCTCATCTGCCTCTGGTAATACATAGTGATCTGTTGTGTGTGTACTTAGTCTGTTTTAACTGAGAGCAGATGTAGAATAGGACTGATGGAAAAATTAATGCTTCCAGCCTCTTCTGAACATACAAGAATCGTAAGTAAAAAAGGCAAGGTATAAACTAATAATTTTAACTCTATTCAGTTTTAATTAAGAGTCAAGGAAGAACATTGCTCCATTTTTATGGATTCAGTTCTGCAGCAGAGTAAAGCCTATTTACTTCCTTTTTTGCTTAACATCTGAAAACGAGTATTATCAAAATTGAAATATTCATTTACAAAGTAGGAAACATGCAGTCCATTTTGCTAGGTATTTAATGGAAGCATACTTTTTAAGTCCCAAAAACTGCTATTTTGAAAACCTCCAGTGGCAAATGTTATCATATATCCCTGTGGAGGGAGCTGTTACACTCAATTGTTAGTGTGACTTATGGTCTTTTCATTGATCAGAATGTAATAAACACTTCACCTACACACTGCCTTGGGACACGGTCAAAGGTCTATTGAAATGTCACTTAAAAGAAGTGACTTGGGATACTTCAGGCAGCTTTGGATAATCCTGGTTTTCTTATGAGAAAGTGTAGGAGCAATATGGTAAGCAATAGACCGTAGCGTAGGTTTACAAATCCATGTATTTTTCTGCTTAGTTCTCATTTTCTGAAAAATATTATTGTATTTGTGGAATTTTTTGCAAACAAAAACAAAGCACAGTTAAGAGATTTGAATGATGGTTCTACATGTAAAAAGCAAATTTTGGTGGCCTACAATACAGGAAATGAGATACAAAATCATTTCCAGAGTTTTATTTTTTGAAAATGTTTGCTTGATTTCACAGGTTACAAAAGAGTAATCTCAAATATTCATCCTAAAAAATAACGTCTGATCTTAGATTCTGATTATCTTGGGTTTGGGTACACATTATGTCTTCTAGTTTGTTTTAGGAAAATTGAAAATCAGCCTGATGAAAATTACATTGCAATGTTCATAAAATAAACAGTTCAGATGTGAAGCCAGAAAGAGTTATGTAAAAATGAGTAGAATAAACAGTTCCTTTTTTTTTTTTTCTTAAGTTATGGCTCAATTAGAGTCAAAAAAGGTGATTCCTGATTCTTACATTTACTCTTGAGAATTACTGTTTTCCTCCATGGGGCATAAAACAAGGCCAAGGGGAAAGATAGGTCAAAACCATCAAGAGCACTTGTATCATTTTCATCTATTTAAACTGTTTTTAAAAAACATCAGTAACTTCAAGTGTAGACTTATTTCAGATTTTCTATGACATAAAATTTCAGATTTGTTGACTTCCAAAAATATTAAACAACATTTTGAATACAAGCACAAATAAATAGAAGTACCATGTTTTTATATCTGTGTTATAAGGAAAAACACAATCCAGGATATAAACTTGAATTTCTGAGAACCTCAGATAGTCTAATCAGCCACCTTAATATTTACACAAATGCACTGGACAACAATAAATATACTTTCCCAATAATTTTCTAATGCCAATCTTTTTTCTTTGTTGACAAGTGTCAGAAAAGCACTGAAAAAAGAGAGCTCACTGCATGGCATTGCGGTTTCATTTGTTGTTGAGAGGCAGAACAGTACTGTTCTAAAAGAAAAGATTCTGAAATATTTTTGTTTTGAACTTTAAAGGACTGATAACACAGATAGGGCCTGATGTCTTTTGTGACAAGCAGAAATCATAGACATAAGAGCCAGCATCTTGTAGGCTGTAGGACAACAGATACACTTGCAAAATATTTGAGTATCAAAGGTGCCTGTGCCTCATATCACTTAAATATGTACTTAATGACACCTCAAGTGGTATGACAAGAAGTATTTATCTGTAGATAAATTTAATTTTATCTGTAGTATTTTTTCTGTAGAAAATACTAAGGATTTTGTAAGGACAGAAACAATAAGATAAACACATCTTATAAGAGGCTGTTGTAAATTGTGGGACAGATTGAAGTTTTTCTTTGACTCCTAGCTTTACCATCTTAATTAACTTTTCTCAATGTTTGACTCTATGAAATCTCAAAAAATATGACAGTATTGTTCCTATTAATTTTTTGTTTCACATAATGACAAAAACATTTTGCTTTATGTAAATCAATATTGAATTATAGTCGAGAATTTTGTAGAAACAACTGAAGGTAGCTGTCATACAGAATCAGGTAATTTTACTCGGAACATTACTTACCATATAAAAGGAAAATTATTCAGTGACGATTTTTTAGTATAGAACAGATTGTTATTCATACAGAAAGGGATATTACATGCAGAGGAAGAACAACATTTGCAGTTAGTGATACTTTCCGTGTGGTTTTCTGTGAAATGCTCTTGCAATCCATTATTAATAGTGTTGATTTGTGGTTTTTTGTGTGATAGTCAGACCTGCATCCGCTGTCCACAAAGCGTTAAAGTTGAATAGATGTTAAAACAAACAAACAAATAAACAAGAAAAAACCTAAACCAAACAACAGCAAAAATTCATGTTAATTTGAAAGCCAAGGTAAAGACCAAAAAGTGCCAGATGAGGCCAAAGCCAAATCGGTTCAAGTACTGTGTTCAGTTCTTACTCCATTTCCTGATGCCCTCTTCACAAAATAGCTTGTTTGTTGATCTTTGTACTCCCACTAACTCTTCCTCAGCCCTGCACTGTGTATTTGCCATCACTCTCTAGACTATCTGACCCAGTGTTTTTCAGTAGGTGTCGCAAAAAGGGTTATGTGAATACAATTAAGTAAGTCTGACTTGACAGTTTCATCTTGTAAGTTTTTTTATTGCATTGGAGTGTTTACATAACTGCTCAAAGGAGTTTTTTTCTATGTACCTGTTTACACTTTTTACTTCTAAAACTCCTGAAGCCGTCAGCCCTTGGAGGGTGCTTACATAGCACTTGTGAACCCTTGATTGATGAGGAGAAAAACCCTGTTAGTGAATCATGGGGAAAACATTCCATAACGAGCTGGTCCTTTAATGAGGGTCACCACTGCCTTTGCAGTGGCTGGAAGGAAAGGGATGGAGGAGAGAGATCCTGTTGTGTTGCAAAACTGTTTGAGAGACACAATAGTGGGGGAATGGCTCAGCCACTGGCCTTTGTGTGCAAATTTCCCACCAGAGCTAAGCAACTTGTTCTATTTTTTTTTCTTTTTTTTTTTTTTTTCAAATTATTTAAGTGGGTTTGGAGTCCAACAATGGCCTAACAAGCACTTCTTCATGAATGAAAGGTTTGTCTCTGGCAGTGAGGCAAGGCTCTGAACGATGTCAACAGCAATTACTGCCAGCCGTGGCCACTCGAACAGCTCCTGAGAACAGGAGGTGCTGAGCAGGCAGAGCAGAGTGTAGTGCTGCCAGGAAAGTGGTGGGGGTAGTCTTGGCCTAACTTACAGCAAACTTGTCATCCCTGCACCCAAGATTTTAACCAAAGCTAGGCCTCTCTTGGGAAGGATTGTCTAAAGATGCTCATGCCATCACGGAGTTTTCTAGCAGGTGTGACACTCATTGGTGTGAGGGAGCTTGTATGACAAGAAGAGGTGATGTTTGTTGGGGAGAGTTATGGGTGCAATCAATTATCCCAGAAGTTATGAAGATAATTCACTTAAATTTAAAAGGATGCATCCCTGAAAGTTATAGCAATCCCTTTTATGAATCCCTGGTCTTTCTTAATTTGTAGGTCCACTTGAATGGAAATTAATTGGGACCTAATGATATTTTTCTCTGTATTTTTCCTTCGCCTTTCTTTTGTTAGGAACACATTTCTTGTCATAGGCTTTATCTTTGGAAAACTGAACTCTATAGCACTGAGGTGAATTTTTCACTTGATAAATAGATAAAACCAAACATCAAACCCACAAATTTCTGTGTTCGGGGAAAGCATGCAGCTGCAGTAATCTTGCAGCTCCTATGAAGCCTGCTGCCCTGAGAACACCTGTGCTGCTAGTTTGGCAGACCATGTTCTAAGTAAAAGTTGTTATTCAATCAATATTCTGTAGGAAACAAATGTGTTCTATAGCATAATCAGCATGAAATTGTGATATGAATTGAAATTGGTGACAGCGTGGTCAGTGCTCAGTAGCCAACACATGCTCCAATTGCACGTACAGGTCACAGTATATAGAATTTGTGATTATTTATTTAAACCATAGGAAGTCTGCTTATGTAACAGTACCACCAGCTTTCTTGCTCGTATTCAGTCCCATTTCATTCTGTAAATGCCCTGAGAGTTCTTGCCAGGATAAAGAACAATTCTATGATGCAGTTCTGCACTGTGTCACTCTACTCTCACAGAAAACAAATGTTGCTTGAAATTGCTTCTTTTTACTCACACTTATGAGTGCAACTTCTGATTTGGGTTGATTCCTCTCAGTTTAAAGCCCTGGCAGTACCATTTGAAACCTGACAAGTTGTACAATGAACTGCCTGATCATCAGCTTGATGTAGGCATTGAGATGTTTCTTTGGGGACGTTTTCACAAGCCAATCAATGTGAGAAATGCAACTCTCTAAACGTAGTGCTTTATGTGTAGAAGGCTTTGAAATTTCTCCAGTTGATGGTTATAGCACCCTCAGAGTGTCAGTCAGTGGGTTTTCACCCAAGGTGACCATTTTATTGGTTTATTTTAGTTCGGTTTTTGTAACAGATTTTTGTAGTAATAAGTGTCTTGGTTAGATTGTCTTTTAATAAGATGAAAGTTCAGGTTTTTATTTAAAAATGGTGGGAAATGTAGCAGGGATTACCAGTATGTTCTCAGAGGAGAAGCAGATCTATTTGCTGATACGTGTTTTGTAATTATTAAAAAGTTTATTCAGGCTTCCGGATATATTTTTTTCCTCTCAACTCTTCACTTATGGATGAATGTATTTTGAGAAGCCTAGCTGTAGCCCAATTTCTACTTTCAGAAAAGCAGCACTGAGTGTCAGTGTCTACTCTTTGTTTTTTAAAAGTACTCTTGCAGGTGTGTCCTCGTGATCAAGCCAAACATTCTGAAGTTTGCCTTTTCCATTAAGTAGAGTGTTAAGTCTGCATCCACAAAACCAATTTTTGACACATTAGGTCAATACTCATGGCAGGCAGTTTTTCCTATTAGCAACTATTTCTTTTTCATGTTAAGGTGCACAACGTTGCACTGTGCTGAACTCAGCTGGTCACCAATATGCTGGCTGAGAAGCAAGGAACTTTTTCAGTTATGATGCACTGTCCACTTTGCTTGTCACAAATTGCAAATAGTTTAAGAGACTTTTTATTTTCTGGCTTTATATGAAACCTATGGGTTTTTTTCTATTTGTTGTTCTGTACTCTATGTTATTGTTTATCCTGTGCTGTGTAATACGTTGTCTCAGGCATTACAGAGGCAAGAGAGCACACGGGGCCTTCAGTTGCACCCTGTGGGGTCTGAGGGCAGAAGTCTCCTTGTTCCCCTGGCCACCCTCAGGCAATTTAAGTGGCAGAGGAATGTGAGATAACAATTAGCTTTCTTTTCCTCCTCACATGCCTAATCTTATCAGTGTACTCACGGGAAAGGAAATTCCAGAAGGAAGAAAATACTTTTTTACTTGTTTTGAATAGGTAGATGAGGAACAAGTTTTCAGTACATGAAAAATTATAGGTGCAAGGAATGAAAAAATACACAAAACTGGGAAAACCTCTGAAAGCAGAATCATAAATTTGAGTAATTTAATCAGTGGGTGCATAGGATGAGGAAAGAACTGATGTAATATTTTATGAAGTTTAGCTACAAGACTGTTTTTCATATGAACAAAAAAAATTGACAGCATTTTGCTCAAATGTGAGACCCTAGAATTGTTGTCTGTCTACCTTGTTGCAGTGTAGAAGGACTTTTGTCTTGGACATTAACACAGTATTTCTGGAGCGGCAGAATACACCTCCTGAAGCACAAACTTTAACAGAGTTAGGACTTTCACATGTGGACAATATACAAGTTTGAGTGCTTCTTGGAATTTTCTAGAGTTTCAAAGTTTTTAGTACAGACAAAGTGAATCATTCAGAATAATCATTACCCTGAATTATTTGATTTTTGTAAATAAATTCTTATAAAATGCTTAGTATTTTGTAGAATTGAAAATAAAATTCCCACATGCATCTGATGCCTTCAGTGAAGTTGCTAGGATATCATATATATGTAAAACACATTGTTCCCAGTAAAAAGAAAATGTATATTTTTTTCTTTCCCTTTTATGTGCACTTTATGCTTATTCCATTTAATAGGTAAAATATCTGAGGTGAGAAAGTGTTGTAATTATTTTGTTATCACAATGAGTCAGTAACATTAGATATGAAACTGGAATCTTTGTTCATATCTGGTAGCTTTTTACAGTCAGTTCAGCAGAAGCTACACAATTCATTTTACTTCAACACCATGACTAGTTTGGGGGCAGCTTTATGTGTATGGCAGCTATATGCATATTCATGGGAAAGCTTGTGGCTGTTGGTGAGAGTGTATGGTACTCATGGTACATAAATCCCTGTGTCAGGATGTGCTCTTTTTATGGACCAATTTGTAGATAATCTAGCTGGTAAAAATTTTAATTTAAATGCTCTGCAGCATGGACATTAATGTGGAAAAAATGCAAGAATGTCAAAACAGACAAATGTAAGGTCCATGTGCTGTCAGACTCTATTCTCCAATTTGTTATTCCTGATTTCTTGGAAGACATGGTGAGGGCTTTTTTGTGACCCACTTTCATCTGGAGGTGTGTTGCCCTTCAGGGTATCACTTCAAGACATAAATTGTGTCCTTGTGTCCCTTGCACTGCTACCTGGTACAGACAAACCAAGAGGATTGGGCAACTAAAAAGGTTAGGAAACTCAAACGTAGAAAAGAACTGCAGTGTCTCTACCTGCTTACCAGTATAATGTGAGTGAAAGAAAGCAACCACCTGCTGAAATATTTACTTCCTTGGGAGGGCAGAGTGTAGATTACAAAGTAAGAAAATTGCCAGGTGATACATTATCTAAAGGCGATGACTTCAACAAGAGTAAAATTTTGACTTAGAGTCGTAGTGACTGCAGATAGTCATGTAGTGGCTGTGGCCTGAACAAAACATGTGCCTTTGCAAATCCAGCAAAAAGGCTTTTTTTCTTGAGATCATGGGAAGGATTTGCTGAAAAGCTCAAAAATCATCAGTCCCAGTTACTGGTTTCACTGCCTGCCAGTGGCCATAATTACAGTGAATAGTTCAGAGCAAATAATTTGTCTGACAAATTTTTCACCTCATCCATGAGTAGTTCACATGCTCTTTGCATTTGTTTGTTGTTAATATTTATTTATTTGTTCTTGTGTGGCTTTCTTTGGCTGTATAAGTCACATGGTATGGTTTATCCTTTTTTTGTTGTAGTGTTTTATTTTTTTATTTGCATCCTTTGATCCTGGTTGTACATTTATACATGAATAAATACTGAGCAACTAGAGATGTGTTGAACAGTTGTATCACTTGCTGAATATATTTCTTAGATGGTCTCTCTGCATGTATGCTTTTTTCTTCTTGAGCCTTCACTGCTGTCTCTGGTCTCCTCATGGTCCATAGCGTATTCACTAAACTTTCCATAGTTTCCATTTGAATGCTCTGTGCTGTGTCTGTGTATTTTAGCTACTGAAGTTCTGCTCTGGTTCTGAGGAGCTCCGTCCCTTTTTGTTTGTTTTGCTGTTGTACAATAACCTTTGTGAAAAAGACATGACAGGGGGATTAAGTATTTGTAACTTCTGCAAAGAAAGGTATGTAACTGGTTCATGATTTGTTACACTGCTATATTCTTTACTGACATCTTTCACAGTTTCTACCTTGAAAGCTGTGTTGCTGTATCACTGAACTTCAGAACATTTAAGGATTCCAAGTTACTAATCAAGTCCATACT
The DNA here is from genome assembly GCA_013397865.1 of Struthidea cinerea. Taxonomy (NCBI): domain Eukaryota; kingdom Metazoa; phylum Chordata; class Aves; order Passeriformes; family Corcoracidae; genus Struthidea; species Struthidea cinerea. The sequence goes on from VZTI01002679.1 coordinate 82,376, forward strand.
TCGGCTGTTGATTTAAAAATAAATAAATAAATAAATAAATATTATTTTTCTCTTTGGACATAGGAAAAAGTAGATATTTATATTTATCTTTCTTAACTTGAATTGTTTCAGGAAGTTTACCTACAGAATAAGTCTGAAGAAGGTTGTGCCTTTTCAAACAGCCTTACAAAGGAAAAAAATACTTCTCTTTAGTATAAGCTTAAAATGACTGTATTTATTTTAACAAGCCTTTATTCTAATAAATATACTCAGGAATGATCTAGTCTAAAATGTTGTTCTTCATCATAAGCACATTTCACTTTTGCTATAATTGCACTTTCTCATCATTAGAAGGACATAATAGGCATTATGGAATGCGTCTGTGTTCACAGAGTTGAATAGACTTTCTCTTTTATCATATATGAAGAAATGCATATATTTTCAGTAACCCTGACTTGTGCTAATCTTTTTTATTTTGGTTTTACAGTTTGTGCAGAATCAACAGAGGACTATCCTGAATGTCCTACAGGTACTCCAAATTCTTTTTGACAGCTCCTCCAGGAAGACAGGTCTAGTCTAGCATATTATTAATGCTGGTGATTCCACTCTGATCTTTTCATTCCTTTAATGTGCATCTCTGACTGAGAAGGAGATAATAGACAATCATGTAAGGAAATCCTTGATTATGGCTTGATTGAGCCTGTGTGAGCTCTAGAGAGCTAGTGTTGTCATGGTTTCCAAGCCATTTAACATATGACATTTTTACATAACCAAGATGTTAGATAGCCATCCAAAAAATTGTAATTTGGATTATGTCTAATCCCTCTTTGAATGTCAGATCAGGTTTATTTTCACAGACAATCAGTAACCAGGTCTCATATTAGAAGCTATAAAAAACATACTGTCTTCCACCAAGCTTGCAAAACAGAGGTCTTGTCTGGAAAGAAAAAAAAAATCTGTCATTCAACACAAGAAGCAAATTTGCAGTTTTTAGCAATGCATATTGGTAAAAAATTCCAAATCCTCTCAGCTTGCAGTCACCATATCTATAATGAATTCCAATTTTTAAAAAAGGAAAAAAAAGATCCCATTACTGTGGAATCGGTGTCCCAAGAATGCACAACCTCAGTAACTCAACCCTGGCTGAACTTTCAACAAAACATAGAATAGAAGTTTAATTTAGGTGGGAAGAGACGTCTGAAAGTTAGCTGTCCAACCCACTGCTCTGAGATGGTCCAAAGTAGATCGGGATGCTGTCCTTGAATTTCCCTTATGGAGGAGCTGAGGAGATAATAAAATACATTATAAAACCTACCTAATACTAGATTCCATTCAACATGACGTGCACATGATGCTTGTTGCTCTATAGTTTGTGTATTTTGAGAAACTGGGTTCATGTGTTGCAGTTTACCTGGACAGATGTGATTTGAATTCTCTCAGCTGATGCTTTGGGACACTTGAGTATATATGATCACCAAAATATGTCACAGCTCTGCATGAAGACTCTGGTGCCTTTCTATATATCTAAGAGAAAGTTGAGGAAAGGGGACGGCACTATGAAACTGGCATTTTTACTAAAGGGGAAAAAACCCTACATCCCTACAAAGAATTACTTAGATTTTTATATTCCTGATGTCTGATTTCTCTAAATGGACTTAAAAATTTTATTTATATTTACCAGCAAGGAAACAGCTTTTTAAGTATGGCAAGTTTGCTCATTCTCATGATCCTAATATGACATCTTACATTGAAATGAGTCTTTGGTCAAATGCTATTTATTTTGTGACAGCGTGGTATATGCCTAAACATTCCAGGTCTTGCCAGTATATGGAGAAAAGTAGCTGTTGTCACTGCCTAAAGAACTGTCAAACTAGTGTGTTTTGTTTTATTTTTACAGACCTACATATATTTTCAGAGGATAGAAAAGACTGGGTAAAGGATAAAATGTAGGTATGGAACATGAGAGAGAATATATTATAGATTACTTGCAACACAGTAATTTTAATTGTATTGCTGGCAATGCCACTGTCTACTTTTTCATAATGCTGCCTTTCCACAGGCCATACATTTAATGTTCAAATATTTGTTTTTCCCTTTTCTTCACTTAACACCTTCTGGAATCTTTATCCATACAACTCCATCTAGACAGAGATCACAAGTGCCAGAGAAGTCTCTCTTTCCTGCTATCTTAATTCTTTACCCTATGTGAAGCAACTTTCTACTGCTATGCAAGAGAGTGTTGTTTCCCCAGTTGTTTGTAGTTTTCCTAAGCTTTAGGTAGCACCTTGCTCTTGGTATTGTCCTTCTTTTTCTTTGGAAAAACACGGAAGTCTCTTTCTCTGAATTTTAAGAATCTTAAACCAAAATATTGGGGCATTTTCAATGCCCAGCTTTTGTGTATTGGTAAACACAGACATCAGTGTAGTTTTGGAAATAGTTTTTTTCCAACAGTAATTTTTTCAGAGCCAGCAGAGGGAGCACAATAGAAAAAGTAATTGTACAGATATGTCTACTTGACTGGAGTCCAAGAATTTAAAAGATTTCTTCAGGTATGTTAATGTTGCAAGTCCATTTTACTGGTAAGTGAAATGTGTGGTGAGTTGGGGGAGCATAAATACAGGAAGTAGAAAGACAGAGACAAGGCTAGTTTTCAAAACAAGAAATGTTCCTTGTTTTCTGTAGCTGCCATTGAGAACACAGGAATAAATGACAATATTTTGTGCTGGAATACTAGATAATCTAATGCAGCTGCTCAAATAATTTAGTAGCCTGTAGAATCCTTGTTTAAGCATGACAGAAATGCAGTATTTACTGACTTAAAAAAAAAAAAGTCTTACTAATTTGATCATTTGGTCATTAATACTGATTGAATCAGTAGGTTCAAGGAAAATCAGGGAGATAGGTTGTACATCCTTTGCTAGGAGGAGGTCTTTCAGTTATACATGCATATAGATCATAGTGAACACTTCAAGTCTGACTGTCGCTTAATGATTATAGACACAATTGTAGCCATATTCTACTGGATATGTTCCTTTGGTTTCAAAACTGTTCTCAAAGTAGCAGTCATTTCCCAACTTTTTGTTTTGCATTTGAGTGACTTATTAACTGGGTACTACTGTAATGCATAGGGATAACAGGAATGAGAAAATCCTAAAGCAATGGAATTGGTCCTTATCCATTTCAGTGTTTTAATCCTTTATCCTGTAAGCTTCTTTTATGTGTCCTGTTGCAGTCCCCAACAATGAGGTTATTGACATAGCTGATAGAACTGTTCATAGTTTTCATGTTATGTGCCATTCAGCAATGGAGCACACACCTTTCTGTGACTAACAAGCACTCTCAATCCTGCAGGGAATCAAAATGGTTTGCAAGTGGTTATACCTTCTCCCACTCTTCAGATTTTAAATTTGATATATCCATTGGAGGCAGCACCACAAAGTATCATTGTCAGATGAGCAATGGGAGAAGAGCTATACATGATGAAGACTCTGGTTATGAGTACATCATTTAGACTTGGTTTGATTACTCAGGCTTCCCTGGTAAAGTCAGTGTTGTGGAACTTAAAAGGCAGTCCATTACTTAGATTTTTCTCTTTTCATCTAAATCCAAGATTTACTTGAGTTAACTGAAGCTCTGCTGTTATAATGGCTTGAGTTGACCAAATCACATTAGGGGGTTGGCTCAGCAGTTTGAAATTCAGCATCACTGCTACTACCTTCTAGAACAGGCCCACTGCCATTCTCTAAGTGCACTCTAAAGCCTTCAGTCGTGATTAATGGTCAGTGTGTTGATTGCTTTAATCCAGCATGTCAGTTATGTGCCTCTGTAGCACCTTCTTTCTACTGTCAGGCATGTTGGGATCTGTGTCCCTGAGATGTAGCCTGAGGCATTTGGCTTTTTAGTTGTGAAGACAGGATTTGTAAATTAAATGGAAGAATGCTAATCACTTAATGTCTTTGTCTGCTCCTTTTTAAACTTTGTAGACTAGACAGTTAATCGATTATTTGAAATGATGATTCCTGCAATGCTCACATATGAACACCAGCAGGCTAAGAAAAGTCAGTGGGCAATCTTGTAATAAGATTTTGAAGTGGTCAATTATTTCATTTCTTACACAATCTTGACAACTATAATACACTGGCAGTCTGTATGTGGACAGTTATTCCAATTTACTCAAGAGTCATCAGTAATATATTTGTGGTTTTGTGTAACTGTAAGATATACAGTTTATTCTGGGGCACACTTGAAATTCTGATGTATACTTGAAATTGCTGGGAACTATCTTAGTAGTTCTCTGATTTTTCTAAGGTGCATACTAATCATGGGTGACACTTACAGGTTCTGGTAAAAGCAGTCAGAATACTCCAAAGAAATTAGTCCTGTGTGAACTTCTGAAGATTGTCCAGTTCTTCTGGGTTAAAGCAGAGCTGATGATGGGATTTTTCAGTCACTGTCTCCACAAAGAGACAGTGAAGCAAATGTTATAGCCCAGAGAGATCCAGTGGTTGGAAAAAAATTACAAGATCAGAAGAGTGTATTGAGGCTTTTCTTTCCCCAGCTGTTCATGGTGGGGTTTTTTCCACTTCTTCCAACTCAGGAGCTGTAGGGAGTCACCATGTACCTATGCAAGGTTAGATAGTACCACGTCCTTCCATCTTCAGTGTGATTATGGTACTAGACTGAAAATTATTGTTATGTGAAGGCGTTATAGACACTGTAAAAAGAATCTTATACTGTGTACTTCTTGTACACCCAGTCCACATTTCACTCTTTTTGTACAAGCCTGTCTTGAACAAAGACACCAAATTCGTATTACTTGTCCTTTGCTGAAAGAATTACCAAGAAAGTAGGCAACACCATGAGTCTCATAGTCAAATGCATATTCCCTTATCAGGTATCCTGTTATGAAAACCACCAGTGATTACACACAAGCTAGGTGCATCAGGGACTGAGGGGGACAGAGTGGCAGATGTGGGCTGCTCTGAGTCCTGTCAGGAAGGAATGATTAATGAACACTAGCTTCAGCTGAGGCTAACCTTTGGAGAGCCGAGCAGGACATCTGCAGAACTGTCAGAGCTTGACAAGGACAGAGCTGAACAACCAATTATTCCACCATCACTAAGGTGGGCTGTCAGTTTAATCCCAGACATTCACTTTAGGCAAGGACAGGGAAATTTCTCCTTTACATAGCAGCACTCTGTTGTGACCTTAACTATTTCTGTACTGCTGAGGGGAGCCATGGGGTAGTACCACTTATACCAGGATCCCCTGGAATGAGAAGGGGTAGAGTAGTCAGAAACCTTGTGTTAAGCGCCACTGTGCCAAGAGTTATAATGGTTCTCTACTCAACTGTAATGACATATGGGAATTCTTGTGATTTTAGAAAATGATGAATACAAAATTGAATATTCTGCAGACACCCCAGTACTAGTCACTGATGTTGTCAAAGTTTTGTTGTGACAAGAAAAACTGGTAATTGCCAACATGTTCTGACTTGACCATGCTGAGCTGTGTTTGTCCTCCACAAGAAGGCTGAGGATGGTTGTCAACAGCTAGCGGTGTTTCTAAAGACTATGAGGAGCCTTTCAGTTGGCTGAGTGGGAGACAGAGTCAACCCAGACTGGGACATCTGGTGCAGGTTTAGCTGCAGACATGCACCTACACAAAAGTACCAGTCCAGTTTTTGTTTTACACTAAAAGCATCTGTTTCATTTTGTCACACAGTACAGGAAACTGTCACAGATACTTTCAGTGCTACCAGTTTTTCCCAAATGGGTGGGAAAAAATGCAGCTAGGATACATCTCTGGAGGAAGCTACAGCATAGCCTTGTCTTGTTGATTTCTTTCCTAAGCTCTTTATGTGCTCAATGAACACAGAAAATGTAATTGCTACTGCACCTCTCTCTCTAGATTCTCCCTGTAAAGCATGATTTTTGCCATGTTTAATTAGGACATTCAGTTTGTAATTGCTTTTATCTGGGAAATGCACTATTGTCACAAAAAGAGGACATGAAAAGCCTTGAAAATTTTGAAGTAGGATTTTGCAGTAAAAAAATAAATCTTACTCTCTTATGGTTAACTTTCTGATTATGTTGGAGAAGTTTTTATAGAAAAAACAGAGAGGATAAATCCCATCTCTTTTACACCTGTCTAAATATATTTTCAAATATGTTTCTGTTATGCAGAAATTTTGCTAATGAACTCCCAGTCGAGGTTTAGGCATTATAGCAATGTTCTACATAGCAGAGAGCTTATCTGAATGAAGATCAAATACTTTTTCATGGAATTATATTTGCAAATTGCTTTCAGTACATGCCAGCTATAAAAAGATGGTATACCTATCATCGTACCAGAAATCTGTTTTAAAACAGCAGAAAATGTTTGGATTTCTGATCAGGGCAGCTCTGCTGCACCAAAAGTGGAGAAAATCTTCTCAAAAATTCTGCTAAAACTGTAATACAGAGACTATTACTTTAACCATGCAAATGTTTCTTGACATGGTGAATTCTATCAGTATCTGAATTTTTGTGTGTGTGTAGCATTTACAGTACTGCATTTCTGTTCCTGTTTGGGAAACACAGGAAGTAGTGACAGCAATCAAAAGAATGGAAACTGGTGTGCATATACCAAGAACTTGCAAAAATTCATAACATATCATCTGTATTGCATAAAAATGTTCTTTGAGACATGGAGATATGCAAAATTTGTTCTTCAATTTCAAATGGTGTCAGCGCTCTTGTAGAAGGTGGAATTCAGTCTGGTGTGTCAGGGAGGCTGCAAGGGGAACAGGCTTGAATATTGATTATTTGATGCTGAATTGCAACCTAGAAGTGTTGAAACAGCATGTATGCAGAACAGTGTTTTCAAAGCTGAGGTTAAGGCCAAAGTGATTGCTCTTCCTGCTTAGGAAAGGATTAAATCTGAAATTCCAACATTAACTTCTTCTGCCCTGCAAGACTCATCTTGGAGAGTGAATCTATTGGTTATCTTTTATGTTAGTTGAGGGGTTTAAGGGTTTTGTTTGTTTGCATTCTCTTCATTTATCTTCCTTCTGCATTTTCCACCTGGATTTGCAGGACGCACGGTATTTATCATGGTCCAGACAGGGTTTTTATTGCAATAGAAAAAAATGTCAGAAAATAACAGGTAATTTTTTTTAAATTTACATTTCCTAAAATAGCTGTACATTGACAGCAATTGTGAAATATTATTAATTTTAACCAAAGTTAGTTGTCTGAGGACATGAGAGATGGACACATGGTACTTTGGTCTAGACTCCCTATCTTACAGGCTCTCTTTTCATGATCTTTGCATTAAAGAACAATGGACAAGCTTCTTACTACTGGGGAAAGTTGACTTAGAAATTCCTAAATTAATTAAGAAAAGCAAATCTATTGACTACTCCACAGCTGGAGTTGGTTACTTGCTCGCCTTCATTCTTTTGACAGAAGATGATTAATATAGAAGGTAATTCCTGCAGTCTTGTTAATAAATATTCACAGAGGCATCCTACAGAGAGATCAGGTAGCTTTGAAATGTGAGCCTGAACCATGGGGAAAGTCAAAAAGAGCCAGCAGAAGGTAATGAATTTAAACTAAAAAAAATGTTATGAAATTTGTTTCTTAACATCTAAATCTTTAATAAAGAAAATGGGTATTTTCCTTCACCACAGATTTGAGAAGCAGGTGGCAGAGGAGATTGTCTTAAGAAACACAAAACTCTGCATATCTAAATAAAGGCAATATAAAATTGTGTACCATAATCAGGCATATATTAATGAAGTGAGCTACTTCAGATAGGTCCCCAGTCCAGAAAAGATCATTCCCTTGGTTATTTCTGTATAGCATGGTTCTTCCAGGCAAGGCAATGCTACAGTTCAGACAGCTTCAATCACAACTTTTAGGTAGAATTTTTCATGGTTTATAATTTTTGTTAAATTCTTGGAATGATTTTTTGGTACAAAATACCAAGGAAACGTGCCCTCTAATTGAGTCCACACTCACAGTTGTTCTCTGCCAGCAAAACCAACTCTTGCTAGACACTGTTAGACTTCTCAGTCAGAAGCTGCTTCTGAACACAGGTTCAACTCTGCCATTGCTGTGAATGGAAATCAAAGCTTTATGGAATTATGCTTTCTCCTGTTGGTCATTTTTATTGATTACATGGTTGCTACAGGGCTTGTACATTTGCTGTTTATTAAGTTGCATTATTGCTTAACAATATATAGATGAAGCATCCATAAATGAAACTAAATAATAATTACTCAATGCAATGACACCAATTAGCCCTAAATTTTCACGACTAGAAGGTTTAGCTAAGTATGTAATGCATCACTGAATGACTTAACAGAACACCATAACTCTTTTCTTTTTGCCATAAATTGTAACCTGGGATTTTTTTTGCAATGGTAATTGCCTTATCTTCATAAATTCTACAGTCATACAGAATTTAACTAGTATTGTAACAGGAGTTCCCAGGAGTAAAAAAAGAAAACAACAAAAAAATCCAGGTGCTGTCAGTGGTAATTTAAATAAGAAAAGGCACCGTAAGTGGTTCTTCTTTCACTAGTAATGGAAATTAATCAGCTTTGAGCTGCTTTGGAGGTTTAACATTTTTTGCTGTGGTCTGTTATGTTTTATAATTGTACGTTTTGATTCGATCACATTGTCTGGTGTGAGGGTTCTGCAGGAAGGCAGAGGTACATAAGTCAAATGTCAGCCTGCCTGGGTATGGAGACTGTAGAGGATCGAGAGTGTAGATTCAGATCCTCCAAAGAAGTCTCAAGTGTTGGCAAAGGTTGTGCTACAATTCTGAAATGTGCTGATAAATATGGGTCTCTTTGAAGCTAGGAGCTAATGAATGTTCTAAACTAAAGTGTGACTACTTTAGAGTGTTCCCTGTAACCAAATTTGCCTCCAAAGGCACTGTGCAGACATGTGTCTCAGTTTGAAAGACAGGT
>VZTI01002683.1:1774-17577 GCA_013397865.1 Struthidea cinerea
GGGGGGTGGGGGGTTACCAAGTGTCGGGTGACAGATGGTATAAATTGGGGAGGAGGAGGAGGAATGTAAAAGGGGGATAAAGGGGGAATTCAAGAGAAGGTCAAGGCGGACAGGTGGATATAAAAGGGGGTGGGGGGACGCCCAGGTAAAAAGAGGGGCAAAATAGGAGTTATAGAGGGGCGGTATAAAGAAGGTACAGACGGGGTACAAAGGGGGGGATAGGAGTAAAACCAGAGCCCAGCAGGCCCATCCCAGCCCCTCCGTTTGTAGGGAGCCCACACTTCTTCCCAGCTGCCACAGCTCCTCCTCCACGTGGGACACCCCCATCACCATCACCCCCTCAGCTGGTACCCCTCCGCCCCGCAGGGCAGGGGCCCCACCCCATTCAGGACAGGGGGAGCCCCTCACTGTGGCATCAAGCCCACATGCTGCAGCTCCCCGGGGAATTCCAGCTGGCTCCTTTGGGTGAGGCCGGGCAACGAGCGCTCCCTCATGGACAGGGGATCCTGGCAGAGCTGGAGCTCGAGGGGTGCAGAGGGGGTGCCCCCATCCCCAGCCAGGTCACTGCAGGAGTGGCCATGGGGGGAATGATGGCCATAGGGACAGGAAGGTCCTGACCCGGCCCAGGGGAGCACATGGACCCCCAGCCCTTTGGAGACCCATAGGAGAGAAGCAGCTCCAGGATGGACCCAGAGCTCTGCCACGAACCAGCCCCCCAATAAATCTGTCCCTGTCCACATGGGGGGCCCCAGCACGGACCCCTGACCCTCCACCTTGGCCCCAGCGTCTGGAAGGTTCCGCAGCCAGGCCAGACCTGGTGGTGCAGCCAGCACAGTCCCCCTGGAGCAAGGACGACCATGAGGGTGGTAGGGGGGCGACCTGCCCTGGAGCACAGGACCCACCCCCAGGACCTTCCACTCCCAGCCAGGCACCACCAGAAGCGGCAGAAAGCGCTGAGGCTCAGCATGTCCCAGGGGCACCTGCAGCACAGCAGGGATCAAGTGCTGGGACATCTGTGGCACAGGAGGATCAAGTGGGCTCCCCTCCACCAACGACCTCCCCGGCCCTCCACCCTCACCTCCTCAGCCCCACAGAGACCGCTGGCCCTTTACCAATATCCCACACGACCTGGTGGATGGGCCTGGGGGGACAGAGCAGGTGCTGGAGACTCCCTGCCTGGGAACAGGGTGACAACCCACCCGACTCCCGTAGCTCAGTGTGGCCAGGGATCGCCCACATCCATGTCCGGGGAGTGGCAGGACTGCATGGGAGGGTTTCAGTGTTCCAGGGGTTGGGGCAGGGAGAGAAGGTGTCCTGGAAGAACCTTCAGGGGGTTGAGAATCTGCTGGGGTTTTCTGAAGGGAGCATCCCAGGGGCCAGCCAGTGTCCTGGGGGTGTCCAAGGGTCCCAGGGGAACAGCAGCGAGAGTGGTAACAGGCTGAAGGGCGATGGAAGAGGGCAGCGGATGGCACTGGCCCCAGTGCCTGGCCTGAGGAAGGGGAATCCATCCTGTGGAACCCCCAAGCCCTCAGTGCCACCAGCAGGACAGCGCTGATGGTGCCAGGAACCCCGGGCTGATGCCACCCAGCTTCCTCCTGCAGGGCCCCCCATCCCGTCCCCATTCACTCCCGCCTGGTCCTGGCTCATGCTGCTGGAGCGAGGGGCGGCCTCCCTCACCAGACACAAGCGAGCAGGGCCTCCCAAGCCCCTCGGTCGCTCCCCAGAGCCATCTCTCCTGTGCTCCAGCTCGTTCCCCTTCCAAGCCTGGGGCCCCCACAAGCAGCAGCCAGTCCCCCCTGCCCTAGGGCTCCATCACGGAGCCCTCACCATTTTGGGGCTCATGCCCCTGTCTCCCACCTGCCCTGGCAGTCCCAGCCCACAGGGTGCAGCCCCTCCTTGTCCCAGCCGTAGCCCCACACACACTGATTGGTACCATTTATTCGGGGTTTTACAGAAGTCAGGGGGTCGGGGGGGTCAGACCGTCACCAGGGCGGGGCAGGGGGAAGTCGGATCCCGACATTAAATTATGGGTTAAATTAATGAGCAAGAAAAAACAACAGTTTCGTCTCAGGAGAAAGTGCCCAAGTGCAGGGGTGGGCGGGGGGCCCCTCGTGGGGTGGGGGCGAGCCCTGGCCAGGACCCCAGCCCCCGTGTGCAGCACATGCGCCCCAGTCCCAGGACACGCATGTGCCCGCACACGGACATGCATGGACACGCGTGCACCCCCCCGTGCCTCCACTGACATTTGGTCCCTGCTTGGAGCCCCCCTGTCCTCTCCCAGGGTTCCAGGGGACCTGTGCCTGGCCAGCAACTCCCCCCTGCCACTAGCAGCAAGGCACAGGGACCCCTCACCAGCCCAGCCCAGGCTGCCACAGCCCCAGGGAAGCAGGGGGCTCTTCGGGGGGTACAGCCCCCCATGAACCAGGAGTGCAAGAGTGGCCACCCCAGAAACACCTGTGAACGGCCTGGAGGGAGCCAGGCTGTCCCTGGCACTGGAGGGCAGAGCGGGAGTCCCCCTGGGTGCCAAGTGCAGGGGGGAGGCCCCACAGCTCCCCCCGACATAGTGGGGACCCGGCTGTTCTGCTGCTGCCCCCGCCCAGCTCCACAGTGCCACAGGGCAGGGGTCTCCCTGGGGGGAAGCAGGCAGGGGGCCTGGGAGGGGTGCACCCTCATCCTGCCCCGGGGAGGCAGAGGGGGGACAGTGGAGGGTCCTGGCTCACCCCAAGGTGGGTGGAGTGTCCGGGGGAGCAGCCCAGCGAGGGGGGTATCCCCAGCCCCTCAGGAGTGCCAGGGGCAGGGGGGGCTCCAGCTGTCTGCTGCGTGGGGTCTGTGCTGAGGAGCTGCTGCACCCTGCCCTGAGGAGGGGCTGTGGGGTGGGGGGGCCCCAGCCCACTGGCAGCTCCCCACACCTGGTGGCCCCCCCATCCAAGACCGGGCCTGGGCTGTGGCCCCCACAAGCCCCCGGCCACAACTGAGGTCCATGTGTGCCCCGTGGTGGGGCTCCTCCATCCGGGGGGGCACGGGGGGCTCACTGCTCCTCCAGCCAGGAGGGCTTCTCGGCGCCAGGGGTCTTGAGCTTGATGTTGAACTGCTTGAGGGTCTGCTCAAGCTGCTGCTGGTTCCCGGCAAAGTACGCAGAGATGGCGTTGTGGAACAGCAGCAGTTGCTTGTGCATCACCTTGATCTGGGGGGGGGGAAGGGGATCACAATTGGGGGGGCTGACCCCACCCCAGCAGCACAGAAAAGGGGTTGGAAAGCCCTCTGAGACCCCCTGAGTGCCACCGCTCCTCCCCGCACTGCCCATTCCACCCTTGATTCACGTCCTTGAGTGACAAACCCAACATGGCTGTCAAATCCCTGCAGGAACCCCATCCCTGTGCCTCCTATCCCCGCATTTCCCATTCCCATCCCACACCCCCATCCCTGTCCCAAACCCACCGTCCTCACGTACCCCATCTCTGCACCCCCCACCTCTGTCTTGCATCCCCCATTCCTGTGCCCCCCATCCCCACCCCACACCTCCAACCTCCACACCTCCCATCCCTGCACCCACCTTATTCTCCTCCAAGAATTTGAGCTTGATGGCCACATCTGCCCGCAGCTTCTCATACTTGTCCTTGTGGCTCTGGAACTGGCTCTGGGCAGCGTCCAGGCGGCTCACAGCGCCGGCATCGCGCGGGCCCATGCTCAGCTCCTCCAGGTCCGTGCGGTACGCATCATACTCCAACCTGCAAAGGATCCCTGGCATCGGCAACCTGCCTCCAGACCTCCCCAGCACCCCTGAGCTCCCTGTCGCACCTTGCCGTCTCATACTGCTTGACCGTCATAAGCGTGTCCTCCATGGTCTTGTTGACCAGCGTGTTGATGCTGGACACAAAGAAGTTGACAGCACCCAGCAGCGTCTCCCCGTTCTTGCACAGCAGCTTCTGCGTCTCCGCGTTGTACCCAAACTCCTCCTGGGGGCAGAAGGATGGGGGCGCAGGTGAGGGGCCATGGATCACAGCCCCACTCCCCTCCATCAGGGGTGCTGGGGGAAAAGTCCCCTGAAACCACTGAGCCCAACCACAACCCAGAACTGCCAAGCCCAGCACCAGCATGCACGTCCACTCCTGTGCAGATCCTGTTGCTGCCCCAGTGTCCACGTGTGACTCCCCAAGTCCTGGTCCCCCACAAGCCCTAGCCCCAGCTGCCCCTGCCCCCCCCAGCCCTAGTGTCCAGGTGTCCCCTCCAAGTCCTGGCACTCCCCATCCCCCCCAGCCCCGGTGCCCAGGTGTCCGTGCCCTCACACCGGTGTCCCCCTAGCCCTGGCACACCTGGAGCTCAGGGGATTTCTGGCTGAGGTCGGCAAAGGCATCACCCAGGGCGTGCTGGGTCTGCACGAGGCTGTAGAGGTGGGCCGTGAGTGCCCGTGCCAGATGCAGGACGCTCTCATACTTGCGCTTGGTTTCACGCAGCAGCTCAATCTGAGTCTCCAGCTCCAGGTCCACCGTGCGGGACCCCCGTCCGAACCGCTCCGAGAGCAGCTGCTTGGTGCACTGCAGGAGGGGGAAACGGGGGGCCCCCCAAGGCATGTGTGAACCCCCGAACCGCTCCGAGAGCAGCTGCTTGTGGGACGGGGTCAGGAAGGCCGGCTGGTGTCCCCCCACCCTGGGGTCCCCTCGCCCCTCACCTTGTAGGTGTTGATCCCCCACTTCTTGACGATGTCAAACTTCTCAACAGCAATGCCACGCACAACCTCCTCTCCGCCAGGAGGGGGTCCGGGGGGTGGTGGGTGCAGCCCGGGGCCTGGCACGGGGACAGGGATGGGGACAGGACCTGGCACCAGCTCCAGGAGGGCAGCAGCCACAGGGGACTGGGCAGCCCCAGCCCCCAGAGCCCTCACCCTGGAGCCGTTGTTTCCAGAGCAGCATCCCCGGCTCTGGGCACATGCCCAGCACTGGGCTCACAGGCATCATGGTAGGGACCCTGCTTCTGCCCTGAGGGTCTCACACAGGGGCACAGAACACAGCCCAGCCATGTCGGCTTGCACAGCAGGGCCCAGGCCCTGCCCCATCCTGGTGACCACCCTCACCAGGCCAGATACAGGGGGAACAGCACCCAGCAGCACTGGGGGACCCTCAGGTGGGTTCCAGGGGCAGGGTGGGCCACTCTGGCCAGGACCCACCTCTGAGCCCCCTGGGTCCATCAGTGCTGCCCTCTGTCCCAGCACAAAGATCAGCACCAGGACTGGGCTCTGGCCATGACACAGCTGCCATGGGGGCTCTTACCAAGGTCCCTAGGGAGGCCTGGGGCCCCCAGACCCAAGGGACGCCCTGAGGTGGAGTGAGTGACGCAGTACCTGCGGGAGCAGCGGCCGGGCGGGCCATCCTACGGGCAGCAGGCGCGCTGGGGGGCACCGACGGTCCTCGGGGTGGGTGAGGGTGGACAAGAGAGCCTGGAAACGGGGGGGCTGCGGGGGCCGAGCAGGGTGTGGCAGGACAGGATAGGGGGCACAGGGCACGGGACAGTGGGGTGGCCAGGGCAGAGGGGACGGGGGGCAGGGGACAGGGACGAGTGCGCGGACGGGCGGCAGCGGGAGAGCGACGGCAGCAGGTGAGCGTTGGAACTCAGAGACGTGGCTAGAGCCACTCAGATGGACCCCCCACCCCAGGGAACCCCCCCACCTCCGGCCCCTACGCAAGAATCCCTGCACCCCAAGAGCTGGGTAGGCCTGGCGCCGCAGGGACACGGGGCCAGCAGCGGCGGGGCTCCGGGGAAGTGCGCACACACGCGCTCGCCCCCTCTGCCCATGTGGACCCTCCTCAAGCCCTGTGGGCACAGGGACTACCCCGGGGGGACCCTCAGGGAGAGATCTGCATGAACAAGGACAGCGGTGCCAGGTCTCCCAGGGGGCAGAGCCCAACTGGCCCTGCTGTGGCCTGGTCTGACTGGGACAGTGAGAAGAGGTCAGTAGGGAGTGGGCTTGAGGCCCCCTGCCTGCCCCTCCATCCCCAGCACGCTCCAGAGCTCCTGCTGCGTATGGACTGGGACAGAGCTGGCATCCTCCACCAGAGGACGGACTCAGAATCCCATGGGGATGTCCTGACCAAGGGGATGGGGATTCCCCAGCAGAGATCCCACCCTGTGGCAAAGGAGCAACCCAGACCAGGGAGAGCAGGGCTGGGGGCAGCAGCCCCTCCTCTGCCATCAGCACACACCCCCCCACGTTGCCCCTGCACAGGACCCGAGCCCAGCGGGAACAGAGCTCCCCCCCAGGAGACACCTGGGCCGGGCCACGGCAGAGCCGTGTGTCATAAGTGGGGGGCAACGAGGGGAGCTGAGCCCCTTCCTTCCATGATGATCCCCATTTCCTCCCAGCCAGCCCCATTACCTTTGATGGTGCCGGTGGGGATGATGCCCTCGGCTGTGCCCCCATAGCCGCCTGACACGATGCTGGTCTCATTCAGGTTGGGCCCCGACACCATCACCTGCTGCAGGTCCTGGGGGGCAGAGAAGCACAAGGGGCCGAGATGCACAGACAGCACAGCCCTGGTACAGCCCCAAACGCTCCCCTGGGGTCCCCGGCCCCACGGACCTGCTCCAGGCCATCGTCCTCAGGCAGGCTGCTGGTGTCCCCGTTGCTGCTGATGGGGATCTCCATGGTGGCTGCCTTGCTCAGGATCCCGTCCGACATCCTCAGGGCCTGCAGGGACACAGATGTGCTGCTGGGGCCAGGAGCACACCCAGGCCGGGGTCACCAGCCAGTACCCGCGGGGCCCTGGTGGAAGGGGACAGCAGGAGGGAGGAGGGGCCCACATCGACACCTGCTGGCACCGAGCAGACTCTGCCCCCTGCCCAGGGCCTCCTGCAGCCGCTGCCCAGCCCGGCTCAGCCATCTCTCGGGACACCCCTGGCTCCTAGAACGGACCCGTAGGGCGGCACATCCCAGAGGCGCCGACCCCAACCCCAGCCTTAGCCCCGACCCCACCGTGGCTCCCAGCCCATCATGCCCAGGGCTCCCGGTTTCCCCCGCCCCTTGGGCCGCACTCCGTGCCCCTCTCACAAACCCCGCCGGGGATCCCCGCGTCCCGCAGACCCTGCCCTAGGACGCCGGCGCTCGCAGCGCCCAGCCCGGCCCCGGCAGGAGGGCGCCGGGAGCCACGTCCGCAGCCGCAGGGGAGCGGGGGGGGGCCGCTGCGCCCGGACCGGTCCGGGCACATTCCGGCAGGGCAGGCGGGGCCTGGGGCGGGCTCCCGAGAGCCCGTTACCTGTTACCTGTGACCTGTCCCCACCCCGGCAGGGACACGGCCCGGCCCAGCTCTGGGGTCGAGCCCTGCGGGCAGAGGCCGTCACCGCCCAGCGCCATCCCCGCCGGAGAACGGCCCCGCAGCCCCCACAGCCTCCGAGGCGGGGCGGGGGCAGCGTCGGAACGGACCCCTCCGCAGCCAGGCACGGCAGGGCCCCGAGGCGGGACCGATCTCCGAGGGAACCCCCGGTGGCTGCTCCTGGCGGAACCGGCCCGAGCGGGCGGCGGCGGCCCCAGCCTCGCTCCCGGGGCTCTCCCAGCCACAGTCCACCGGCCCCGCGGCCGCTCACCCTGTCCAGCCTCCCCGGTGCACCCCCGGCCCCACCTGCGCCCCGGCCCCGCCGGGCCACCCCTCGCCGCTCCCGCTCCGCCTCGGCCCGGACGCACCGGAAGTGGCGTCAGTATCCCGGAAGTGGCGTAACCGCTGCGCCGGGCGGAAGTGACGTCGCTGGAGCTCGGCGGGTGGTCCCGCCGAGCGCGGAGGGACCGGGCCCGAGCCCGGGCCCGGGATGGACCCGGCGGCCGAGCACCGGCAGCAGCTCCGCAGCGTGAGCGGTTGGGCCGTGGCGGGGGAGCGGGGTGTCCCGCGAGGCCTTCATGAGCGGTCCTGGGGCTGTCGGTTTGGTGGCGGGTCCCGGTGCGTCCCAAGGGCTGCGGGTGTGGGCTCTCGAGGTCCCGGGTTCGCAGGAGAACCGGTGGGGCCTGGAAGGGACCTGGACGTCTCGGGCTGGGCGTGGGGCACGCCGGGGGTCCCGGTGCGCTTCGGGGATGCCGGTGGGTTTCGGGGATCCCGGGCCGGCTCCACCCGGTGTGACCCCCGCCTGCCCCCCAGCTGCGGGACTTCCTGCTGGTCTACAACCGCATGACGGAGCTCTGCTTCCGCCACTGTGTCTGCAACCTCAACTACCGGCTGCTCACGGGCCGCGAGGTGAGCTGGGCGCGGGGGGCCGGGGGCGGGTGTCCCCACGGCCCCTGACCCCGTCCCATCCGTGCCGCAGGAGTCGTGCCTGGACAGCTGTGCCGCGAGGCTGGTCCGCGCCAACCACCGCCTGATGGGCGCCTACGTGGGACTGGTGCCGGCACTGCTGCAGCGCCGTGCCGCCGAGCATGGGACAGCAGCGGGGCCGTCCGGACTCCCGGCCTCCCCAGACCCGGCCCCGGGCCCCGCGGAGTCCTCGCCAGACGCTCCGGTTGCCGGCACGTAACACTCGGCCCCAGCTCCCTACAGCAGCTGGACGCGACCAGCACCAGCCCTGCCCTCGGCCCCGGGAGCCCCAGCAGCGGCTGGGCTGGGCAGGGCACAGGGGCTGGGGGGGGCACAGGAATGGGTGGAAAGCCCCCCGAGCCCTCCTGGTTGTGGATTTCTGGGGAGCAGAGTGTTGCTCCCAATAAAACATCTTTACAGGAATGCCTTAGTGGGACATGCAGGGAGGGCACCAGAGCCCTGGCCCCTGTTCCCTGTTGAGGCGAGGGTTTGCTGGGAGGAGCCCATGGCACAAGTGGGAATCCAGGGAATTCCCCCAAATGTGAGACAAACGTCTCCCCGCAGGACCCCTGTGATCACCAGGACACTGTGGGGCCTGGAACATTCTGGCTGCGAAGGGCCGGTGCCGAGCAGGCACTCAGATGGGGCAGTGTGAGGGGGCAAGGGCTGCGGGTAGGTGGCAGGTGCTGCCAGGCCAGTGCCCACCGGCTAAGGGCCCTGTGGCACGTGGGAGAGGCCTCTCCCCCCTGCTGCCCCGGGTCAGAGGCTACGAGCTGTGGGCCCAGGACAGCACTCGGGGCTTGGGGCAGGCAAGCACGAGCCCCAATACAGAAATAAATTGATATATTCCGTGTACAAAACATGCTCCTGCAGGCCCGGCCGGGCACTCCCGCGCATATAAATAAGGCCCGGCCCGGCCTCCCCTCTGTCCTGCCCGCGGGGGCCAGCGCCTGCGCCGGGGCCACCCCTCCCGCGGGACCCCCGGGCTGGCCGGGGTCACTTAAGGTCCACATCAAAGTCCAGCACCAGCAGCTTGGTCTCCTCAGTGCCGTTGCGGCTGCCCACAGCACACACGAGCTTTGTGTTGGAGGCACGGATGCGCCACACGACCCCCCCAGAGCCCCCACTCTCCAGGGCCACGAGGTTTCGCACAAACTCCCCTGTCTTCAGGTCCCACAACTTCACCGTCCCGTCGTCCGAGCTGGTCACCACGAACTTGGAGCTGAACTGCAGGCAGGTGACAGCACTCTGGTGCTTGCTGGGACCTATGGGGAGGCACCGGTGAGCCCCAGGGCACCTCCTGCTGTGTGACACGGGTCCTGCCACATCTGGCAGCTCAGGGCCACCCAGCCGTGGCTTCAGGGACACCCACCACTCTGTCCAGACAGAGCTGGCAGCTTGGAGCCACGCCAGCCCTAAGGGCAGGGAGCCCCCCCTGCTCCCTCCCATCCCCCAAGGGAGAGAGCTGCCCCTTCCCACCAAGGGTGAGGAATCCCTTCTCACCCTGCAGTGTCTGCAGGCACTGCCCCGTCTTGATGTCCCAGATCTTGACAGTGGAGTCAGCGTTGCCGGACACGAGGATGTTGTCGCGCAGCTCCATCCCGCTGGTGAGCGACTGGTGCCCCATGAGCGTGTGCAGGCAGTTCCCGCTCTCCACATCCCACACGCGGATTGATGTGTCCAGGGACCCGCTCACGATGTGCGTCCCATCAAACTGCCAGAAAGAAAGGGTCCAGCTCAGCATCGAGGCCAGGAGTGCCCCCTGGTTTGGGGTACAGCCCACAGCTCTGGCATCCGCTGGTTTGGGATGCAGCACCCCCAGTTCAGCAGCTGAGACGCGGGCTCACACACCTCTTGGCTTTTTGGGCTGTAGAAATGCTCCAGGGAAGGAGCATGGAGGAGGGTTTGTGTCCACAGCACATGTGTGTGTGGGAAGTAGGGTCAGGGGGGCAGAGACTGTCCCCACAGGACGCAAACATGGTCCACGCGTCCTTGCATGGCAGATACATCCCTGCAGGGCACGGACATGGCCCACGTGTCCCTGCAAAGCACACAGGGCCCTGCATGACCCAGACAGCCCATCTGTCCCTACAGCACATGTGGGACCTTGGCAGAGCTTGTGCCCCACGACTGGAAGGCAGGGGAGCGATAGGCGGGCTGTACCTGCTGGGTCATACCTGCGGGGTTGTACCTGTGGGGACTAGGGAGGGCAGGGGAGCTGGAGAGGGGCAGGGCAGCAGGAGGGGACGTGTGCGGGCCGTACCTGCAGCGAGTAGACGCGGTTGGTGTGCCCCTGCAGCGTATGGGTGCAGCTCTCGCTCTCGGGGTCCCACACCTTGACCGTGTAGTCATAGGCACCACTGACCACCTTGTTGCCATCATACTGGACGCAGCGTACGGCTGCCACGTGCCCCATCAGCACGTGCAGGCACTGCCCCGTCTCGATGTCCCAGAGCCGCAGTGTGGCATCCCGGGAGCCACTCACCACCCTGCAGGTGAGGGGACACCTGGGGCCCAGCTGCCAGGGCAGCCCGGCGGTAACAAACCTCACCCCCTGCGGATCTCCCCGCCACACGGCGCCCGTCAGCCCCGTACCTGTTGCCGTGCAGGTGCATGCAGCGCACGGTGGAGGTGTGCCCGTACAGTGTGTGCATGCACTCGCCGCTGTCAGCGTTCCACACCTTGAGCGTGCGGTCAGTGGAGCCGCTGATGACGACACTGTCCCTCATCTGGGAGGACCAAACCCCGCCGGTGTGGCCCACCAGCGTCTGCACACACTGTGAGGAACAGGACACGAGGGACAAGTGAGCCTCTCACGCCTCCCCACCCCTGAAACAGCACAGAGGAGCAGCCCAACTCCACGTCCTTGTCACAAAGGGCCCAAACTGACCGCAGGAATGAGGGTGTGGCCTCACCTGTGCCCAGCACAGGGAGGTGGTCCCTGCCCCAGACCCCTGCGGTGCCAGTTACAGTGCCACACTCACCTCCCCTGTGACAGCCGACCACACTTTGAGCGTGTTGTCATCAGAGCCGCTGACGATGCGATTCCCGCAGAACTGCAGGCAGGTGATCACATGGTCGTCATGGCCCTTCAGCACCTGTGGGAGCACAGGAGTGTGTGGCGGGCAGTGCGGACCCCCTGCACCTGCAGGACCCCCCAGTACAATAAGCGGTGGGAAGGCAGTAGGAGCTGTGGGGAGGAAAGGCAGATGGGTCCCTAAATCACCTGCACCCCCTGATGCTTCTGCAGGGCAGCAGAGCTGGGGTGGGGTGTGTTTGGCAGCTGTTGCACAGGGGTAGGGGGCTACTGGGGAACAGGGAGTGGGGGCTCAGGAACCCAGGACCTGCAGGACCAAGAGAAGGGGTGCTGGAGACTCTGCCCAGGGGCAGGAGGGATCCACAGAGAGAGATCACCAGGGTTTTGGGACCCTGCACAGAACACAGCTGAGCCCTGTGAGGCTGCACCTTACCTGGGTGCTGGGGCTGGCTGCAGCCCTGCATGGGGTCTTGGAAAGGGGCAAGGGGAGGGACCCCCTTTCTCCAGGCCCGTTTCTGCTGCCTCACTGCCCTGAGCAAGCTGGAGCTGCTCCCTGTGGCAGATCCTGCACCAGCTTCCCCATACCAGGGACCTAGGGTCTGTCCCCAGAGGGACCCCCACCAGCCCCTCAGCTCTCCAGGGTCCACCCCTGGCAGGGACACTCCCAGGCCCACCTTGGGGACCACAGCTTCCCGGAGTCTGTCGCCGCTGGGACACCCAGACCTACCTTGGGGGGCCGCAGCTCCCCACTACGCCAGTTCATGTCGATGCGGTGCTGGCGCAGGAAGGCGAATTTCCAGGGGCTGTACATGAATCCAGGGCTGAGCAGGCGTCGCTTCCGCAGGTGGAGGGGCTCCTCGATCCCTGCAGGGGACAACACAGTGGTGCCTTACCTGGGTCAAGCCTGGGGTGGCCCCCAGCCCCCACCCAGGACGGCCCTCACCTTCCTCACGGCACTTCTCCCTCCAGAGCAGATTGTCCTCGGCCAGGACCCTCCAGTAGCGGCAAGTCTGGGCGGCACGGAGCAGGTCCCGCGGCTCCAGGAAAGACAGAACGTACAGGGCCAGCTGTGGGGAGGAGAAGGGTCACAGGAGGGTCACCAGGGGGGTCAAGTCAGGTCAGGCCAGGCCCCAACTCCACTCACCTCCTTGGGCAGCAGGGAGATGAAGTCCCGCTGGAACTGGGGCTCGATGACCTGCATCATGTACTTAATCTGCGCCGGCTCGCAGCGGTCAATGAGCTCATCCAGGGCCAGCAGCTTCTCGGGGCCGCTCCAGCGCTGCAGGGGGACCCCCAGTGACCCCTGGCTCTGTGGCCCCAGACAGCCCAGCCACAGCCCCGGCAGCCAGGGCTCTTGCCCCAGGCCAGGAGCCCAAGGCAGGTGGGAGCTTGGTGTGTCATGGGAGGTGGATCACAGGTGCTGTGTGACAGGTTACACCACCCCTGGCCAGGGCTGAAACCTCCTCTGTGTTTTTTCACACAAGCAAAACTACCCAAAATCCACCGTGGGCCCAACTCCAGCCCACAGCAGGGATCCCTTCAGCTTGGCTCCCACCCATCACACCCAGGCTGCCTGGAGCCACCAGGTGAGCCGTACCTGGAAGGTGCGGAGCCAGTCCTGCAGCTCAGGTGGGGGGGCCACCGAGGGGATGCGACGGCGCCGGGCCTGCCCCACCTTGGCGTTACGCAGGTCCCCAAAGGTGGTGGTGGGGCTGGGTGTGCAGGGACCCAGTGTCCTGCGAGAAAGACCAGGCACAGGTGAGGCCACGGCACAGGTGGCATATGCCAGCACTGCTCCAGGCCACGCTGTGACACAGGCTCTTGGAACTGGTTCCCGCCGGTGGGAGCTCCACCCCACTGACCCCTTCTCTTTGCTCCCGCCCTGCTGACCCCTTGCCCCCATGCAGCCCAGCCTGCTCAGCAGACAGGCAACTGGTCAGGGCTGGATCGCACCTGGGCCAACCCCTGCTCAACCCAGGTGGCTCCATCATCCTCCTGGAGTGGGCAGCAGGAGGTATGTGTGGTCCCAGCACACAGAACCCCCTTCACCTGCTGCAGTCAGAGCCCCCCCACCCCTCACCTGCCATAGTCAGAGCCCTTGCACAGCTTCTTCCCAGGGGACAAGGCCCGGCCATCCGGCCCGTTCTCCGACTTCCGCTTCATCTGTGGGACACAGCAGGTTGGAGTGGCTGGGACAAACCCAGGCAAACCCCTACGGAACCCTGCCCAGAGCTGATCCCTGCGGACCCCTGCCCAGAGCTATGGGGCAGATCCCCACCTGCTCCTGCTTTCCCCCTTCAGAGTCCGTATGGCAACAAGGCATCCCCAAGCAGGGCAGGGGGGCTGCACCAGGGCCAGGCAGGGCTGGGGACTGGGGCAGCACCTCCTTCCCCCACCCTATGACCAAGGACCCCCATGCAGGGCAAGGGTCTGCACAGGGGACTGCGGCAGCCTCTCTTTCCCCAGCCCCAGCAGCCAGGCATCACAGAACCCCCAGCCCCTCCTTCCCCCTCCCGCAGGTGCCCTGAGTGCCTCAGCAGTCCCTGGCCCCCGGTCACCTTGGGGCGCAGGTGCCGCAGCAGCCCCCCATCCCCAGTGCGCTGCAGGTAGTCGATCCAGCGCTCTCCCAGGGTGTAGTACAGGTATACGTTGCTGCTGTCTTCCCCCTCCTCGCTGCAGCAGCTCCCTTCCTCCTCCTCTTCCTCCTCCTCTTCTTCTTCCTCCTCCTCCTCCTGCTCCCTGGTGGACCTGGGGGGCTCCTGTGGTCCCCGCCCCCCAGAACCATCAGGGTCTGCTCCGGACCTGGGGGTACCCTTCCAAGGGCGCTCCGGCTCCCAGGGCCCTGGCGCTTCCTCCTCCTCCTCCTCCTCCTCCTCTTCAGCCACCACCTGAGCAGAGAAGAGGGAGGGGGCAGGGCTGGCTCTGCACCAGCCTTGGGCTGCTGGAGACCAGGAGTGGGGTGGGGGCTGGGAGTGCTGCTGGATGGCTGCCAGTGAGAGCCACGGCCCTGGAGCACAGGGGCTCCACTCAACAGCACTGGGGGGGATTGCAGGGTGGACAACCCCCAGACCCACACCATAAGCTCCTCCAGAATCCAGTGCACTTCCCCTGAGCTCCCCCAGAGCCAGACCTCCCTGCACCTGGCAGCAGGCACCCTTCTGCACTTACCTGTGCTGCAGGTGCCCTGTGGTCCTCACTGTCCCCCAAGGGAGTGGGGCTGGCCCGTGGGGGCCCCTCGGGGCCCGGGCGCCGCCGGCACGTCATGCGCTGGCTGTTGAGCTCCAGGATGCGCGTGGTAATGCCCTTGACATGCAGCAGGTCATCCAAGCAAGTGAAGCCCTTCAGCTCCTGTGTGGAGGGAAGTCAGCCCTGCCCAGAACAGAGTCCCTCCTGCTCCCACAGAGCCCCCTGCCCGAGCAGCCCCGCAAGAGTCACAGCACTGTGAAAGGGAGGCAGCAGCCCAAAAGTGCCAGCTGGGGTAGGAGCACTGTGCCCCCCCAGATGAGCAGTGCCGGAATGGGGAGAGGAGCTGCAGTTCCAGGGCAGAGGAACAACTGGACACACGAAGACACACACATGTGTGAGGCACTCACCGTCCCGCGGCACCTCGGGCCAAGCACTGCCCAGCCCTGACCTGGGATCGGGTGCTTCCCATCACCCGTGCACGGGCTCCTGCCATTGGAGGAACCCGGCGGGGCCGGGCTGTCCCGGGGCAGGAGCCGGCGAAGAACCAGCGCAGCCCCCGGGCCCGGGAAGGGCCCGACTGGCCCTTCTGACCCGGCAGGGCTCGATCTACGGCGCTGCTGCTCCCAACAAAGGGCTGCAATAGCAGCACCGCCCCGGGACAGGCCCTGCTCCAGACCACCCTCTCTTTGTATTACCGGTTTCTGCCCTCCGGCCTCCCGGTGTACCCAGCATATGTGTCCAGAGCATTTGGACATCCACCCCTTCACCTCTCCTTTTCCAGCCCAAAACACGCCAAGCGCTCCCAGCCCTGCCTCGTCCGGCCGCGGCGCTGCCCATCCCCGCAGCATCAGGGCAGGGCTCCCGCTGGCCCGCCCGTATCTGCCGGGGCTGGGGCCCGCGGTGCCGCTCCCACTGCTCCCGGCCATGTCACCGGTCGTCGCAGGATCTCCCGGCAAGCACTTCCCGCCCTATCATCGCCGGTGACGGCGTTCGGAGGTGGTCGGGGCGCGGTGCCCGTCCCTCCCCGCCGGAACCTGCGTTCCCCCGGCTCCCCGCTCCGGCCCGGGGCGCTGCCTGGACCCGGCAGCAAGGGACGGCAGCGCCGAGGGCGGCTGCGCTGCCCCGGCCCCACGGGCACGGGGCGGGACTCGGGGATCCCGGCCCGGCCCGGCCCGCCCCGGCTACCAGCACGGAAACAGCACCGTCGCCCCCACACTCGCTCCGCGGCCCCCACCCCGACACCGGCACCAGCACCTCGGGGCCCCGGGCCGCTCAGCGCGGGGTGTCGTCCCCGCCGACCCCCGCACCTC
>VZTI01002684.1:0-13858 GCA_013397865.1 Struthidea cinerea
CACACACGCTGCAGCCCTCGGCGGGCAGCAGGGCCGGGCAGCGGGGCCCAGCCGGGGCCGGGAGAGCTGCGGGGTCTCCAGCTGCTGCGGGAAGCAGCTGCCACAGGCTCTGCCCATCACATCCCACCTCTGGCCAGGCCCACACGGAGCCGCCGCAGACGCGCTGTGCCGCCGAGCCAGGCCCGCCACCGCTTCGCCTCCTCCGTCCTGGCTCCGGACGGCCGCGCTGGCTCGGCTCGGCCTCCGGCAGAGCAGAGCTGGCTGTGAGCATCCCGCAGGCTTCTCCAAGTGCAAGGGGCCACATATACCAGCCCAGGAATGCCAATGTGCTTCGGGTCTGCCCTGCAGCCTGTTAAAGCCACCTACGGCCCTGGCTCCTGGCCTGCCTGGCGCAGCCCTGGGCTCCCCTCCCAGCGGCTGCCAGGGCCCTGGCGCCCTCCTTACCCTCAGTGGTGGCCAGGGTTAAGTGTGTCCTCAGGCCCGTGTAGCGGCTGAGGTCGGGCTTAGGTGGGGGTGGCGGCTCGGCGTCAGCAGACTGGCTCTCCGTCACCTCCAGGCTCCCCTTGGACTGCAGAGACAAAGCGCAGGCGGGGTCAGGAGGGGCCGAGGCCTCAGCCCCTCCCGGGCAGGCAGGGCACGGGCAGCGGTGCCGGGGGCTCCCGCTGCCTCCCGGGCCATCCGACAGAACGGGGGCGGCGTGCGCCCCGGGTGGCTGCTGGAAGTGCCAAGGAGGGGGAACCTCCAGAGGGGAAGGATGGGACCAGTAAGGGCAATGGAGGGGGCAAAGCCTCATGGGGTCGCTGCCACATGGGAGGGGGACAGTTCCCATCCCGCAGGGACACAGAACAAGACGACACGGAGGGGGACAGGGAACGTGACCAGGCTCACTCGGTTCTCTACTCACGGATGCAGGCTTGCACCCCTGGGCTCCGTGGAGGGCCCCAGCGCAGGCAGCGCTGGTCCCCACCTTCCTCACCTTCGTCCTTTTCAGCTCTGTCTGGATACCGTTGTCCATGATCTTGACGGTGATCTGGCCGTCCGACACCTCGGGCCGCAGGAAGGGGGGTCTCACCAGCACCGTCTGCTCGGCCTTCGGGCGCCCGAGGTACCTGGGGAGGGAGCGGGGGGAAGGTCACGGCCTGGAGCCCGGGATGGAGCAGTTCTTCCAGGGATGCAGAGCCCGGGCTCACCTGGGGGCCGGGGAGCTGCAGAGGACCCGGCTGACGTTCTTACAGCAACCGTTGGTGAAGGGGTTGACACCCCCGCGGAACTTGCCCGTCACCTGCAGGACAAAGGAGTGTCACAGCCAGCCACGCCAGCTCCCTCAGGACAGCGATACTCCGATGTCCTGCTCCTTTTCCTAGTCCCCGTTTCAGTGCTCAACCAACACCGAGGGAGCAGGGTCTCCTCAACTTCACCTCAGCTTCACCAGAAGCGCCCACCCGGCTCCATCCTCTGACTGCCCCCCCATGGCTGCAGCTGCCCCTCAGTCACCCTGTGCTCTACCTCCCCAGCTCAGGGGCCTCCCCCAGCTTCAATCCAGCCTGTCCACGCCCCTCCTCTCCCGGGAAATCCCAAAATGTATCCGTAGGCGGCCCGGCCACGGCGGCAGCCCCCCTGTAGCCCCCGGATGTACCTGTTCGTTGGTAGTGCGGCCCCTGGCCACGAGCACCACGTGGAAGCCCGTCAGGCCAGCGACGGGAATGAAGAAGAGCCCGGCCACGCACATCACCACCATCCTGCCGCAGCCAGCTAAGGAGCAGCCACAGCCCCGCTCGGCACCGCGCCGCCCCCGGCCCCCGCCGCCCCCTGCCCGCTCCCGCTGCCCGGAGGATACGTGACGGCCATGCGGACACCGGAGAGCTCCTCCACCTGGTACAGGACGTAGAGCAGCCCGAAGCCGAAGACGCCCATGATGTGCGTGGTGAGCGACAGGAGGAAGAGGAAGAAGTAGCGGTAGTTGCGCCGCCCGATGCAGTTGTTGACCCAGGGGCAGTGGTGGTCGAACTCCTGCCGGGGATGGGGCGCGGTGAGGGGGCGCTCCCGGGGCTCCCTGCCCCGCGCGGGGCTGGCCGAGGCCCCGGCAGCTCCTCACCTCCACGCAGTTGTCGCAGACGCTGCAGTGGGAGCAGCGCGGCGGGCGGTAGAAGCGGCAGGTCGCGCACCACTTCATGCGCACCTGGATGCCCTTGATCTCCACCGTCTTGTACAGGGGGGCCCGGAAATCGTCCTCCTTGTCCTCGTCCTCCTCAGCTGATGGGGACACCCCGGCACGGCGTCATGGCCCAGCCAGCCCCTGCCCGCCCGAGCTGAGGGCTCCTGGCACCACTCTCCCGTCCCCCGGCGCAGGGACAGCCAGGGACCCCCAAACACGGGCCGGGGGGGCTCTCCCAGGCCCTGCCCTGGCATCCTGACACTGCCCCAGGGGCCCAACATGGGGTGCTGAACCCAGAGCTGCCGTCGCTGTGGTGCGTGTCACCACCTGATCCCACCAGGCAGGGCGAGGAGGGCTGAAACCCCTGCCAGAAATCCCCTGTACCTCGCAGGAAGGGTGCGGGGAGGCAGCTCTTCGCGGCCGGAGCCAGACTCACCTCGCGGGAATATGCCCGGGTCCATGAAGGTGGCCATGCTGAAGTTGGCCAGCACGAAGAGGAAGACGACGGCATTGTAGGCGGGGATGGCTGGGGACACGTAGAGACTGAGCCCCGGGCACCTGCAGGCACAGCAGCCGTGAGACCTCGGACCCCTCGCCTGTGTCGCTCCCGCTGCCTCCCGCTGTCCCAGGGGCTCCCAGCAGTGCATCCCACACCCAAACTGGAGCCACCTCTACAGGACAGCCTGACCCCGGCCTGGGGAGCACCTGGGGGCCACGGTGGGATGTGCTCCAGGCATCCATCACGGAGCACAATTCCCCTTTGGGACCCCACTGGAGGGTGCCACACAGTAGTGGTGCTGGGAACAGGGAAAATCAGGCCGATGGCACGGGAGGCACCCAGGGGACCCGCCAGAAAGCACCACCTGCACATGGCCCTCCCTGTGCCCCACCAGCTGCTTCGGGCAGAAGGGACCCCGCGAGGGGACACAAAACGGGCACCAGCTCTGGTGCCTCCAGAGCCACTCGTGCTCCTCACATCCCAGAGGATCACAGCTCCAGCGGGACACGGGGACCCCAGCCAGCACCCAGCTCCTCCCCGAGGCCCGTGGGAGCGCAGTGAGGGAATCACCCTGCTCCCTCTTTCCCCAGCGGGCTTCCCCCTCGCAGGCGCCAGCGTAATTCCCTAATCTGCTTTGCTGCTGGGATTTAATCCCACAGATCTAGGGCAGCATCTGTCCCTCTCTTCCCCCCACCCGGCTAAGTGCCGATGGATTTAGGTGGCCTGAGCAGTGCGGGGCTGGGCGGGCAGGGCGACATATGGTGCCAGCGCCGTAATCCCCCACAGGTTGGGGTGAAGGGGCAGGCACTGACCCCATCCCCTCCTCCTCCACCACCACCACCCACGGGGACGGGTCCCATCGCCGGGCGAGGCAGCGCCGTCCTTGTCACGGCAGCTCCGGGGCCGTGGCGAGGCTCCAGCTGGGAACGAGCCCTCGGGGCAGGGCTCTGTCCCAGCTCAGGGCCCTGAGGAGGGCAGGGGGGCACCCCCGGGTGAGGAGGAGCAGCGGCTGTGCCGGGGGGGGGACTGCCCCGGGTAGGGCAGGAGGAGCAGGCACGCCCTTCCGGCACACACCTGCCTGGCACACAGCTGGCAGCACAGAGGGCGAGGCAGGCAGGGCGCTCCCAGCACCGGGCACTGCTCCGTGCCCCAGGGAGGGTGGGAATCACCAGCGGCACCTGCTCCCACAGGGCAAGGCTGAGGCTGTCCCCATCCAGGCACAGCGATGAGAGCAGGAGGGCAGACCTTTGGTTGCAGGAGATCCCTGGCAAGGAGCGCAGCATGGCCAAGCCAGCCAGCACACTCCTCTTCTTCCTCCTCCTCCTCCTCTCTGGCCCCTCCAGGCCCCACACACCAAGCCAAGCTTCTCCTGCAAACCATCTTCCCCAAAGCCTCTTCCCCCCGCGTTCCTCAGGGGGTGCCCAGCAGGGCACCCGGGGCGCTGCCTCCCTGCTGCCTGTCAGGCCGGCATCTCCCGGGACGGCATCTCCCGGGATGGTGGCACCTCCCGGCCCGGCCCCCGAGCTCTGCCCGGGGCTGGGGAGCGGCTCCACGCGCGGCACCGGCCGTGCCGGCCCTGCTGCCTCCGCTGGAAGCCATCCAGGCGGATTCTGTGCAGCTGGGACGGGCTGGAGAGGAGGAGTCCTCTCCAATCCGTGCCCCAAACCCTCAGAGAGCAGCGCTGGAGGCACAGGACCTATGTGACAGCGCCAGGCCACAACCCGAGAAGTTGTTCCCTTCCCGAGAAGGGAAGAATCACAGAGCCGTGGAATGACAGAATTGCTCAGGTTGGAAAAGCCCTCCAAGATCACCGATTCCGACTGCTTCCCCAGCGCTGTCAAGGCCACCACTGAACCACGTCCCCAAGTGCCACAGCCACCTGTTTTTTGGTGACTTCACCACTGCCCTGGGCTGAACAACCCTTTCCGTGAGGAAATTTTCCCTAACATCCAAACGAAACCTCTCCTGGCACCACCTGAGGCCGCTTCCTCTTGTCCCATCACTTGTTCCTCGGGAGAAGAGCCCAGCCTCACCTGGCCACACCCTCCTGTCAGGGGGTTGTAGAGAGGGAGAAGGACACACCAGAACCAAGGACCCCATGTCCCGGAGCTGAACTCCTACTCCACTCGAGAGGAGTCTCCCTGGCTCTGCTCTCTGCTGGACAGAGAGGGGCAGGGGGCTCAGAGGAGCCCTAAAAGTAGGAAATGCCCTTCCAGAAACCCTGCGGAAGGAGCTCCTCTCTCCAGGAAGGGAAATCCCAGCCCAAACCTTTGCCTGAAAGAGATGGAGGGGAGCCAGGAAGCCCCATGCCCGGGCAGCCTTCCCACACCGGGAGCAGCCAACAGCCGGGCTGAGCCAAGCACGCGGCCTGGATCCAGAGAGACAGAGCCCAGGGAGGCAGGGAAGGACCTGGCTGCCTCGGAAAGCTCCGGGGCAGGCAGAGAGGGAAGGACCAGGGGGAAGGGAACAGCTCTGCGCTGTCCCGGCAGCCAGCCCTTCCTGGAGGGACACAGAGCTCCCGGGGCAGGACAAGGCCCCGCAGGTCCCTGGCTCAGACACACCGACGACACCCCTGGGGTGGGATTCAGGGGCCAGGGCAAGCACAGCACCCTCCCCAGGGAACACCGGGACCCACTGCCCTCCTGGCTCCTCCACGCCCGGGGACCCCCGTGCTGAGGGAGGGAGGGAGGTGGGAATCCCCACGGAGCCAGACCACCCGCTGGCACCATGCTGGCGACCCCAAAGCCAGGCAGCCACCTTCTGGGACCAACCCCACCGGCGGGAGGGAGCAGGGTCCTCCGCAGGGAGCAAAGGTGCTGCCCATCCCTGAGGGAACCTCCTTATCAGGAGAGTGATGTGTTCCTGCCTTTTGCTCTCCTGAGCACGGGGCTGCAGGCCCTGCCTCGACCCCGGGGCGCACAGGGCAGGAGCAGCAGGAGCAGGAGCAGGAGCAGGAGCAGGAGCAGGAGCAGGAGCAGGAG
Source organism: Struthidea cinerea (assembly GCA_013397865.1). Lineage (NCBI taxonomy): Eukaryota > Metazoa > Chordata > Aves > Passeriformes > Corcoracidae > Struthidea > Struthidea cinerea. The sequence goes on from VZTI01002684.1 coordinate 5,636, forward strand.
CAGGAGGGAGGCTCCTCCCCATCGTGGCCGGCCACGCAGGTCCCGCAGCACCCACCGGGCTCCCCCTCGGGATCGGGATGCAACACGCTCATGGCCACAGCAGCTGTCGGGACTTGTCCCTGGCAGCACATGAGAGGACTCGGGGAACCTCGGGCACCATGAGTCACAGCGGGATGCGAGACGGGCTTTTTGCCACCAGTCATGCCGGGAGAAGCCTGTCCCTCCCTTGCTGGCGTCCCCTTCCCGGCCCCTCATCCCCTGCACTCTCCCGGAGCACAGCCTTCCCTCCCCGCCTGCTCCCCGGGGCTCTGGCCCGCGGGCTCTCCAGCTCTGCAGGGCCTCGGCACAAACACAACCCCTGCTCCCCCCGACCCTCACACAGGTTTGGATCCGACTGGGAGCGCGCACGACGCTGTGTCCCAGCGGCACCGCCAGCCCCAGGGAGGGGACAGGGAACCTGAGAGCCACCGGCACCAGGAGCTGGGACCGGTCAGTGGAGAGACGCAGGGATGGACAAATGGACCCCAAGGGGGAACTTCCATCCTAAACCAGCACCTGTCTGAGAGCCCAGCAAGCCTGGGACCCCCGCTCATGCCAGGGGGAGGCGGGAACATCCCCTCTCCTGCTGCCCCTTCCTCCAGCGCAACCGGCCTCATTTCCACGGCCACGCGCTCAGCAGCAGCTCCTAATTAAATTAATCAATCAAAGAGAGTTCTTGGCCCAGAGACACAAATCCTGGATGGACCAAAAGGCGTCCAGTGGATAGGCTGAAAGCAACACAGCTGGAGCCTTAAGAGCCGCGCCGAGCCCTGGCTGCTCCCTGCCTGGGGGAGGCCTCCCAGAGCCCGCCCTTACAGCTTCCACTGCACTTCCCAAGGGACGAGCCTTAGGACGGGTGCCGGCAGCGGGAAGGGGGTCAGCAGCCACTCTGGCTGTCCTTGGCCAGCCGGGGAAGGGCACAGTGGCCCCCAGGACCACGCAGGAGGCAAACCTCGAGCCCCACGTCCCTGCCCTCCCGCTCCAGCGCCAGGCGGACGCTGTCCCGAGGGAACCGTCCCGCCGGGAGCAGCGCAGCTCCCTCGCGGCCCAGCCCCGTGTGAACGCCGTGCCCGGGGTTCGACGGGACGTCCTGAAGTGGGATAAACAACATCGCTGACCTGCAATTACAGCGACCTGCCCAGATGTTCCTGCCCCGCCAAACCTGCTCCGCGGCGCCGGCTCCAGCGCTGCCTCTCACCGCCCGCTGATAAGCGGCTGCTCCCGGCGCTGCTCACGCCCGTGGCCGGGATGGGCTCGGGGTCCAGCTGTCCGGCAGGCACCGTGCCAGAGCAGAGCCAGCCTGTCCCCCCAGGTCACACACGGGGCGGCACGCAGGGCTTGGAGGGCGCCGCCAGCTCCGCTCCGCTCCTCCTTCGTCCCCGTGGCACAGGAGCAAGCCAGCGACTTCCGCAGGCAGCCGGCAGCCTGGGGCAGCCAAACCCCGAGCCCGGGAGCCCGGTGACCGCTCGGTGTCCCAGTGGGGGACGGCCACACGCTGCTGAGTGACACCGCCAGCTGCAGCGGGCGCTGGACGGGGCGAACCAGCCCCGCTCCCCTCTCTGGCCGTCGAGTTCCCCCGTCCCTGCCCGGTGGCTGCCAAAGCCACGGTGACCTTCCCGCCACCAACGGCCCCATCCCAGGGAGCGGCAGCAGCCACGGCACCCCGGGAGCGGCTTCAGCCTCCCGCAGCTCCAGCTGATCCCTGCGGCACCAGCAGGAAAACCCCAGGGAGCGGGAGAGGCTCCCTGAAGCAGAGGGTGCACGCCCTTCCAGCACCCTGCCAGGACCCTGAGCACAAACCCGCTGCGACCCCGGGAATGCCCTGCAGGGCTTGGTAGCCATTCCAGCTGCAGGGCTCTGGCATTCCTGCCTGGCACACCATGCTCCCTCAGCACCTCGAGGTCCTGCCCCCCCGGCCTGTCACCCCCCTGGGCACATCACCAAGGCACCTGGCACCGGGCAGGGAAGAGCAGCAGCCCAGGGACGTCACCACGCCTCTCTAGCACCACCTCCTACCCCGATGGACCCCCCAAGGCCCCCAGTGACCTGCTGGCCATTTCCCTGGGGCCCTCTCCAGGGACACGGAACCCTCATTCCCCCAGGGCAGGGGACAGATCACATCGAGTGATCCGCACAGGGGTCAGAGTTCTCCTCCCTGAACTTTCCTTTGCGGCTCACAAATCGATTATGAAACTAAAAATAACACGTGCCCTGCCCCAGCCCACCAAACCACCCTGCCCGGCTCCAAAGGAGAAAGTGATCCGTGCGTTTTCCACCCCCAGGTCACAAACCCGTTCCCGGCCCAGCTGACCGTGGGCTCACGGAGTGAGCGCAGCACCCAGAGCACAATACCCCCCCTCCCCTCTGGGAGGAAATCCCAGCTCCTCTCCCCTGTCCCCCCGGCCCTCCCCGCTCTGGCTGAGCAGCTGGGACTCACGTGAAGGCGAAGAAGAGGGTGGTGGCTCCCACTAGGAAGATGGCAGCAGCGGAGACCGGGACGTACTTGCTGGGTTTGAATCTCTTTCCAGAGGCTGCTGGCATGTTGGAGCTGTGGTGGGGGGTCCGCCCCGCAGCATAGCCCAGGCCCCAGGGGACTCAGAGCAGGATGAGAAGGGGAGGGGGACAGGGGCCGACCCCTACCCTGCCCCCACGCCTGCTCCCGGGGCGAGCTCCGACCGGGGCGGACAGTCCGGAGAAGGGTCTGGAGCAGGAGGCCCAGGAGAGGAGCCCACCCTACGCTCGGCCCCGCGAGAGCTCGCGGGCGCAGGGAAGGAGGGTTAAAAACATTAAAAATTCACAACAGCGAAGGGGATTTGGGTTTAGAACAGCAGTTGGAGCAGGAATGCTGAGAGCCCTTCCGAGCCTCGGTCCAGGCAACAGCCCACAGGGAGCAGGACTCTGACAGGCGGGCTCTGAAGAGAGGGAATTCCCCAGGCTCGGGCAGGGCGCTTCCCAGCCGGCCAGCACCCCGGGAAGAGCACGGGATCAGCAAACTCCTCGCAAAAAAGCCACTCCGGCAGCCTCAGGGAAGCCACTTCTCCTTTTCAATCCACCTCTGCGGTGCCGCAGCCCCCGGTGCCGCACGGGAGGAGGGGGTGGTCTCCAAGCGATCCCAGCTTCCTCACAGCGCTGCCGTGCCTCCTCCTCCTCCTCCTCCCCTCGCTGGAGGGGTCACGGAAACACTCTCCCTGATTTCACCAAGATCTGGGGCTGGCTGGCGGTGGCCGTTTAATTTTATTTATTTCTCTCTTGTCTGTTAAAACCGAGGAACAGCTGGTGTAAGGTTGAGCTGTAAATCCTTTCTTTCGAGGGGGGCGGCGGGGAAGGTCTGGCGGATCGTGGGTTTTCCTACTTGCTCCTTTCTCCTGACCCCCCGGGCCCTTCCACGGGCTCAGTATCCACTCGGCGGTTGGGGGAGCGGCAGGAATTTCATTAAATCTTCTCTGCAGCGACCATTTCCCAGCAGGTGAACGGGAAGGGGGCGTTCAGGGAGCGCCTTCACAACCCCAGCAGACACCCCAGGGTGGAAGTGGTGCTGAGCAGCTCTGTCTCACCCATGGCCCCGGCGCTGCGGGGGGAAACCTCAGCTTGTTCCAAACAGCTCCATTTTTCCCTCCCCCTTCCTTCGTTAAAATCCTTCTTCATTCATCCATCCGTCTTTTAAAAAAAACTACACAAAACCATTAAAACTCGAGGTCCGGTGCGCCACAGCTCACCTAGAAGAACAACAGCAGGAATTAGCGCGGCGAGAGAAGGGACGGAGCCGGCTGTCATTAGGCACGGCAGCCTGGCCACGGCGCCTCCCGTCCCAGCCCAGGGGCACTGGCTGCTGCAGGAATTCCAAGCCACCCCCCTCCACCGCCGAGAAACCCACCCCGAGGCCTGGAAGGACTGGAGGGACCCCGTGAATTCCTTCCTGCAGCTCCAGCTCAAATCCCAGCACCAGCCGAGTGTTGGCTCCCTGAGGAGCAGGGGCTGAGCAGAGGCTCCAGGACTTAACATGAGGGTGGAGACCACGGCAGGAAAAGACATCCAGGAATCTCACCCCCTTCCCTGGAGGGCAGGAGACAGGAGAGGCCCATGGAAAACACCAGTCCCATGATCAGAGGTGGCCTTTGCAGCTCTGGGTTCATCAGGAACTGTAGTGCCAGGACAAGGGGAAGTGGACTTGAAATGACAGAGCTCCGGGTTAGATGGGATACTGGGAAGAAATTCTTCCCTGTGAGGGTGGCGAGGCCCTGGCACAGGGTGCCCAGAGGAGCTGTGGATGCCCCATCCCTGGCAGTGTCCAGGGCCAGGCTGGATGGGGCTTGGAGCAACCTGGGATAGTGAAAGGTGTCCCTGCCCATGGCCCTGACCCGCCCCAAGCAGCCACAAGCCCGTCATCCACCATGTCCCACCACTCCTCAGCTTGTCACCGTCTGTCAGCCACCCTCCCCTCGCCGCCTCCGCAGCGCTGCAGGTCCGAGCGGAGCCTACAACTCACTCCTTTCTCCAGCTTTCTCTGCCTCCCCAGTTTCTCCTTCGGGGTGGGCAGGGAACTCTCCAGCGCTGACTAAACGCTAGGATGAAGGTTTGGGAGAGCTGCAGCACCCAATTAAAGGCAGGTTTAATGACAAGGATGTGTTGCCATTAAGCGGGTTCAGCCCCGGCTCACGGCGTCAGCCACCCCGGCTGACTCACCCAGGAACCGCTCCTGCCGCCCGGCCTCTGCAGGACCGAAGCCCAACTTCCCACCCCAAGGCTTCCCTGCCCTTGGGAGCGAGAGGAAACGCGGGGCCGATGCTCTGCCCGGCCGGGAAGGCGCAGGTTTCACCTGGCAGCAGCTCCTGAGCGGAGCGAATCCAACAGTGGCACCAGGGAAAGCTGTTCCCCGTGGCAGGGACAGAGCTCCCCGGAGAGCAGCAGTCTCGCAGCCCCGCTCTGCCTGTTCGGGGAAGAGCCCAACACCCCACAGAGCCGAGCCCAGCAGCAGCCCCAGGGATGGGCTATCGGAAGTCCAGGCTGACATCACGGCTGATTGCTTTAGCAGGAGCAATCTGCTCCCAGAGCAGCCGGCCCTTTGAACGCTCCGCCATGGAGGCACGGCCACACCTCGGCTTCAAACAGACGCTGCCAGGCAGAAGGGGCTGCTCCCCGATATTCCTCCTCCGGAGGTCCCCACCCTGCCCTCGCAGGGCGCCACGGGCGCGCGTCTCGCCGCCCTGCTCTGCCCCAGCCCTTCCAGCCGGAGATCCAGGCGCCCCAGCCCTTCCACGGGGCGATCCCTGCGGAGCTGTGCGTGCCGGAGCCAGCTCCCCATGGCATCGGGTACCCGTGGGACAGGCCCGTGAGCAGGGGGAGAGCCCCAGCGCCGTCATTAGTGACGCCCCAGCGAGAGGCGATGCAAATGCATCCCTGCTCCAGCCGCCTGTGCCCGGAGTAACTCCACAACTCCTCGAACAGGAGGCTGCCGAGCCCATCCCGGCTCCCAGAGCCATCACGCTGCTCTGGGAATGCCTTCCCGATCCCCCTGACGTGCTGAGACCCCGCAGGACTCCCCAGCCCCAGCCCTGCTGCACAGGCCTGGGCAGAAGCTGCCAAAGCGCAGCACGGTGTGCCAGGATCTCTGCTCTGCAATCCTTAAGGGGTCCAGGAGAAACACAAGGAAAATCCACCCCAAATTCCCACAGATCACACTAATTCAGGCCACAGTTCTCCCAAGCACACATATTCTTTCCCAGCCCTAAAACCTCTGGTCAACCAACCCTTCCTTTCCCTCCAGCTTTGCCTCAAAGCCTCTCTCTGTCCCCATCCACAAAGGCCACTCACAGACTTCCCTGCTCCAGAGTCCCCAACTCATCTTGCTTACCTGTGGCCTACACGGGCTCTGCTCTTGCCTCCCATTCCTTTCCCTCTGCCAATTCCAGCCCAGCAACTCCTCCTCTCCTGCTGCTCCTCCAGACCTGCCCTGCTCCTTCCTCCCCCAGCGCCTGTGTCACCGTTCACTCCCCCTTCCCTCTCCCTCAGAAATTCCACCTGGTTTTCCCATCCCAGCTCCTCCTTTTCGGAGCACTTTCCCAGTTCCGCTCCGCTCAGCCACCTCCAGAGCAGTCATCTCCACTCTCCAGGGTTTCTCTCCACTCGTACAGGGGAGCTGCTCCTGCTTCCTTCATCTCCGTTTCTGGGGATTCCTTTTAATTCCAAATTCCCTCCCTCGGCATACGTGCAAGCACGACTGCTGCCACCTTCCATTGCTCTGAGCCCGCGTCTCCTTTTCTTGGGTCAAGGCCCTGTAAAGCCTCACGGATTTCCTCTTTCTACTCCCCTTCCCGCCCCACTCTGCTCATCTGCTCCAGCCCCTCTCCAGCCTTTCCACACGCAGCCAGGTGCTCCGCGGCTCGTCCCTTCTGGAGCAGGAGACAGGCCCTCCCCACCTCTGCTGGGATGCGGACGCGCGCGTCTCCAGCTCCCAACATCCCCTCCTCCTCCCTCGCCTCAGCTCTCCGCTCTGCTCCTGCCCGGGAAGGAGGAAATGCACCCCGGCACCAACCACGCGGCTCCCGCCGCCGCCTGCCTGGGACCGGATCCCGAGGCACAGGGAGGGCAGAATTCCCTCCCGGTTACCGGCTCCCAAACCTGCGTCGCTCGCCGGGATCCGCAGCTCCCGACCTGCCCCGATCCGGCCGAGTTCCCATGGCACGGGGCAAACACACACAAACAATTCCTTCCACGTGAGGCAACTCCCAGACAGGGCAGATCCAGGGCCGCAGGGAGACGGGATGTGCTTTACCTGTTGTTCCCACTTTCTGTTTTGATCAGCTGCATCCCAGCGTTCCAAAGAGCCATTCCAGAGCTCACTGCCTGGCACTGTGAGTGAGGGGCATCCATGGCACAAGGACTCCCTCCTCCCTCTGCAGCTCCCTCTGCTCACCCTGTCCTTGCACAACCAGCCGCCGACACTTCACACTCCAACATCCATCAGAGGAAGCGGAAATTGTCCCAAACCTGGCACTGTGGCCGGAGCAATGCCAGCATGAGATCCCCACTGGCCACTTCCCTGTGTCCAAACAGGAGCACCTGCCCCTGCAGGGCGGTCTGGGGACACTTCCCTGCCCTTAAGTCCAAAGGAGGACGCGCAGCAACGTGTGCCTGGCCGCCCCTCGGCTCCAGGTGCATCCTGCACTCCCGCCTTTCTCCCAGGCGGACGTACAGAAGGATCAACACAGAACACGGAGAAATATCCCACCGCAGACAGCCAGAAGGCTGGAATCACTCCGTGCTTATCTCCTGCCCGGGGCTTACATCCTCCTTCCCCAGCCCGTGCCGCTGGTTTACACGGGATTAGCCCCATTTTATGGGCAAAGCAGGAGGAACAACGCCTCATCCCATTGAGGCCGCGTGCCAGCGGGCCCCACAGCGAGCAAGGACAGCCCCAGCCTCTCGTCACTGCGCTAGGAGACGCCGGGCACAGCGACAGGTGGGAATGTCCCCAGACAGGCCCCTCACAGGGGAGTCCAAGGTCTCCCCTTGGAGCCACTCAATCACCGCCCTCTCCATTCCTGGCCTCGGGAACCAACGGGAATAAACGTCCGCTAAAGCAGCACCTGGGCCCGACGGAGGGAAGGTGGTAACTGGATTAAGCTCAGAAAGAGGCTCCAGGATAACTCTGCCTTTGATCGAGACAAGGCTCTGGTTGTACTTCACACGCCCCAAAAAGCCTGAGCAGCCCCTAGCGCGGAGAGCCCCGCGTCCCTAATGCCCAAATCCGGCTCCGTGCCGGGGCGGGAGCCGGCAGATCCGGGGGAACCGCTTCCCAGAGCCACGGGGAGCACCGGGACAGCCGATCCACCCGGGCTGGGGACACGCACAGGTGTTCGGGAACTTGGGAATTCTGAGGAGAGGCCAGGCTGGACCCCCGGCAGTGCCCCCCAGAGCCGGGAGCGTGCCCTGGGAGCTGGGATTGTGCCCTGAGGAGGGGCCGCGCTGCGGGCAGGGGTCCCCCTTCGGCCGCGGCACACAGGCCGAGCTCCGGTGCCCCAAAACAGCGCGGTGACGGCGTTCCCGGGGGCACCGGGGACAGGCCGGGTGCGGGACTGCGAACGAGTCCCCCGGGCGCTCCCTGCGGCAGCCCACGGCCGCTCCCCGGCCCCGGGGACGAGCCCCGCTCCGGTGCGCTCACCCCGCACCCGTGCGCGGGGCTGG
>VZTI01002689.1:0-27720 GCA_013397865.1 Struthidea cinerea
TCTTGCTGTCCCCAGTACAACAGTGACACCTTGTAATCATATCAGCTGATGTGCAGTGACACCTCATTAGCCACTAGCTGGCTTTTCCTCTTAGAAAGAGTAAGGAGAGAGACATGTACATGCAACAGATGAGCAGCCTACAAAATGAACAGGCCCCAGAAGGTGCCTGTTCAGCCTATTGATGGCCATCCACAGCATGTCAGCTTGAGGCTTTTCTCCTGATGGACAGCCCCAGCATCAGCCAGACCTGCTTGTGCTGGCTGCCAGCAGTCCCGCTGCTGCTTCCCTTGGGTGCAGGGCTCACCTTGGAGCGGGATGTGCTGAGTGCTTCGGTGCAACAGATGTGTTTCAAAGCAAGGAAGTCTACAGATACAGAGATCTGATGCAGAGGTGGCAAGAAAAGATGTCAATGGAAGGTGGTGTCAGGCTGCCCTGTCCCCTGGGAAGAGGTCAGCATGGTACACAGGCTTCCCAAGGCTCAGCCCACTCTGGAGGATGTAGCTGGGAGCTGGATATTGGCTGGTTGGGACTGTATCCATGGCAGCAGCAGCTTCTGCATCGCAACATGGCTTGGGGACCCAAAAAAAAAAAAAAAACAAGAACCAAAATATAAAAAGAAAAGCAATTAGAAATTCTAATAATTATGCAAGCTTGGTGGCAGATCAGGTTTGCTGAATGCCTCCCACCTAGGCAGGGCCCACCCCTGGGCACCAGCTGAAGATGTGATTTCTAGAGGAAGCCAAGCGTGTGCTCTGAGAAGTCAGGTTGTGAGTGTTCAGCTGGAGCTGGGGAAGGGGCTCTGCTGGCTTCTATGCCTCTGCAAGCTCTCATTACACTAACGGGGAGCATCGTGGGCAGAGACATGGGTACCAGCACCCTTGCTGTGCACTTAATAAAGCGCCTGAAGCTCCTCTATGTATTTTTATTAAAAAAGTGTCAATGCCTCAGCGAAATACAGGAGGGAATGACTAAATTGCTGTTAAGTGACATGTTCAGACATGAAATCAAGCAGAGCGCTACATTTTTAAATTAGTTTTTGACAGTCTTTTCCCCAGCATCTCACCAGGCTGCAGCTCCTGGCAAGATGTGTCCAGTCCCTCTCCTGTCCCCAGAGCAGCCCCCTCTGTTGGGACCAGCAGTACCAGTTTCTCCTTTTGTGGAGGTGAGACAACCACATTGCCTTACCGACCCTGTGCTCCGGGAGTCTTGGTACCTGGTGAGAGCTGGGACAATCATAGCGGGTGCATCAACACGTGCTGGAGCTCCTCTGGGCTTCCCCAGCTCAAGTGGGTGCACAAGCTGCTGTGTGAGTGGCCCATGACTGCTTCATGCTCTAATGGAGCTCATGCCAGGGTGAGGGGCTCTCTCTGGGACTATCCCTCCCAGGAACTGGCTGTGATGACCATGCCAGACTCCTGCTTGACCTAAGTAAGTGACTCGATGGTGATCCCAAGTTTCATGGCTCCTCAGCATGAGACTGTCCCACTGCCAAAATCAACTCTTGGTCCATGCTTACAGTCCAGCCCACGCCCAGCTGCCCATCCCTTGCCCCAACCACATTTTGCTGTGTCCCTGCTCTCCTGAATGGCAGCAGAGGCTGGGATGAGAGATAGGGTATTGCTAGGGGGGATATAGGCATGTTGGAGTCCCAGCAGGGCTGTAAGCAGAGTGAACTTTATGTGTGGAGAGGCAGACTTGTTCATGTTGCTCAGCACTGGAGGACACCCCACTACCACCCACTCCCCAGCAGGGGGGTGAGGGATTCAGCACAGAATTCCTGAGCTCAGTTTGCTTCAGCTTGTCTGGAATTTTCATGTAGGGGATTTAGTGTGCAAAAAAAATGGCGTTGCAAGTTAAGAGTCAGGGTTAGGAGCCTCACTAGCTGTCACAGGGAAGGCAGCAGTGATAGAGTGGGGAAGGGTAGAGGAATGAAGAGAAGTTCAGAAGGAAGCTATGGACTTGTGCAAAGCACTGGATGTCTTCAGGGTCACTCTGTCCCTCCTTTCCCAGCCCAGCATGCTGCAGGGATTGTGCTGATGTCTGTGAAAAGTAGCAGCTTTAGCTTATGTGCCGCTTTAGCTTATGCATGCCAGGTAGTGTGCTGGTGGATACCAAGGAAAAGCTGATGCAAATTCAGGGATATGCTAATGCAGACTCAGAGATAGGCATGTACTTGCCCAGCCAGGAGCCAAAATGCACATCCTCAGCTCCTGTATCTCAGCATATGCACAGCCATGGTACCTCTCTTGCAGTGAGACAGCGGGGCAAGGGACCCATGCAAGCTTCGTGGCACACATGCCTGCATCCCTGGCCAAGCAGTCCTTGAGCTCAGTCTTCCTGAAAGCATCACGAGATTTCTCTCCAAGATTTTCTCAGAGCTCTTGGGCTGCATTTCTGGGTGCAGGGAGCTCATATGTAAAACTTAAAAACTCAGCTGCAGTGCATCCTTTGAAAGCCTCTTGGGTCAGAGATGTGAAGACAGTCCATGGAGGAACAGAGGGGGCAATCTGTCATCTTTGATGGGAAGGGTGTTGCGAAGAAAGGAAGAGTTTCCGGTCTGACACTCGCTTGTTTCTCTGATCCGTCGCTTCTGTTATGGACTATTAAAAATTAACCGAATCATGTTCGTCATTAGCATGCACTGCCTTTGTTCTCCAGGCTCCTAGTACCCATTTGTAGGGCTTTTGTTATGTATTTTTCAGCACTTTGTCTCTTTAATTGCTCACTTCTCTCTGATGTGCTGGGCTGTGGTTTGCAAGTCAGCTGGAGGGAACAGAGGGGCATTTTTATTGCTCCAGACTGGATGCCAGTGAAAGGAAAGGCTCGGCAAGCCCCAGCTATAGCAGCCGAAGCTGCTATAGACCCTGCAGTCTCTGGTGCCTATGCATGAGATGCTCCTTGCTTCCAGGCAGGCAGACAGCTCTGGAGTCTTTAATCCACTACCCGGGAGAGGGAAGGAGGCTTTCCTGAAGCTTAGGCTGCCTTGGCTCCTTTTTACCTGTTTCCTCCCAGACACAGTCCTGCTGCTTTTCTCTCTCTCTGTTCTCAAATGATGTAGCTGCTTTTGGCACCCCGAAGTGCAGTGCAGGGCTGGCTGCAGTTCTGTGGTGCTGGATGCCCTGGGCTCCACTGCTGGCTGCACTGCAGGGGCTTGCATGGCTGTGGAGATACCTCCAGCCAGGACCAGGCTGCAGGGATCCCCACAGCCCTTTCCTGGTAATAGTCCTTTCCTCTGAACCCAAGTGCTGCCTTCACTGGAGTTTAGCTGGGCCAGGCAGGCCTCCTAACAGCTTGTATGGTTTGAATCCCCCCAAATAATGGATGCAGCATGGTAATCCCACCAGCTGGGCTGAGACTGAGCAAATGCCAGCCGGAGGTGTGAGCAGCTGCCCCACTGCTGAGGCTGTGGTGTGGGCATCACTGTTGCGAAAGGGAGATGGGCATGCAAGACCATGGTGGTCATGGGTCCTGAGATGCCTCCTCCTGCTGAGGGCTCCAGAAAGAAGGGGTAAAACCAAAGAGTGAGTTCAGTAGTAAGCACATAGGCTGCCCCTGTTACCAGGAGAGCTTTCTCCTTTGCTGACCTGGGAGGAAGCCTGGAAAAGAGGTTGTAGGATAGGGTACTATTGCTGAGTCTCCTGGGGCACCCCGTCACTTGAAGCTACCACTCATCCTGGCAGTCAGCTGGAGAACATGAAGAGATGGGTCAGCTGTTTGATGCTCATGCAGAGTGAGTCAGCCCTCTGCCCACAGCTCCCCAGTGGGATGCTGAGCAGAGCTGACAGGAAAAAGCGAAACATCTGCTTCAAACCCTTGTTCTTTTTAAGCCCAGAAATTCTCAAGCCAAGAGCTCACCTCTTGGAACAGAAGTGCCCAAGGCAGAGACACCAGGAGCTGGGGTCTCTGGTTTGGGAACAGAGGTCTGTTTGGCACTGAATCCTGCACTTTTGCAACCTGGCAGGGAAGAAAGACTTAGTTTCCCTTTGGATATGGACAGTTATGACTGAGGCTGGGACTTACCACTTTGATCAACAAAAAAACCTAGACAGCATGTCTGCAGTTCAACGAACCATGCTATTAGGAAAGGCAAAGATCATCAAAAGTTTCTTGTGCCCTGACCCTCTGTGAAACACCCTGGTGGAGGAGGATCTTTGCTCTCAACTACCCTGGTTAGTCTCCTAATGCTTATCAGGAAGGTTGTAGATCTCCAAAGCACTAATGTGTAAAAGCACATTGGAAGGACTCAAGTCCTTCTGAAAATGATGTAAATATTTTCCTTGGCTTCATGGTGTGACATCTCCAAGTCCAGGGCTGGACTCATTGTGGTCTCTGCGTGGCCACTGTGATTAAAACACCCAGCTGCAGGGGTGATGGCAGGAAGTGTTAGAAGGGGAAAGGCTGGTGTCAGCATTCCCTCTAAGAGCCTTAATGCCCAACATGTTGAAATTTAATAATTAAGGAGATGCTTTCAATTTTTTCTTTTTCCTTTTTTTTTTTTTAATAGTCTAACAGCATGAACTAAGCCATTCAATAATTAATTGATAAAGTTGAACTGCACATGCCAGCACCCGAGCTGAGGGTGTGGGCTCAGTCTTTGCAGACAAATGAAGTGAGAAGTAATTGCTTGATGAAGAAAAGGAAGATATTAACATAAGATTTGTCAGGTCTCTCATAGGAATTCATCATAGTGGGTCGGGGGCTCTAGATGGGATTTTTGCTGCTAATTAATCACTAATTAACACTCTAAATTGGCCCAGGCATGATGGAGGGAGGGAGCTGGGGTGATTCTAGACTACAACAAGAGCAAGAGGAGGGAGAGAGAGAAAAATCTTTATTTGTATGGGGGATGATTCAGAGGGCGTAAGGAGGAGACACATATGGACTGCCTGTGCTGGACAACATATGCACATGCGTGTTTGCCATTGGGAGGGGTTTAGCAACACTGAGATCCACAGGGATGATCCCAGTGTGTCTGGATGGAGACTCAGTTCTGAGGAAAGGAGTTCCAGTTCCGCTCCCGGCTGACTCCAATCTCCTTCCTTCTCATCATTCTCGGGCTATCTCTGCTGTTGCAGATGTTACATCTTGTCTGTCTGGGTGAGATTAGCAATTCAGCCTGACTCTGGTGCTCTGCTGCCTGAGCCTGGCTCCATGTACAGCCTGTAGAAAGAACAAGGTGCCACAGTGAGGGAAGGCACCTCTCCAGTGCAGGCTCAATGTGGCTCTGAAGTGCTGCTGTAATATGGGAAATAACAAATCCTCCCAGCTGCCACCTACAAATGGTAGCTCTACCTACAATAAGATGTGACACCTCAAAGATGCCCCGATAATTTAAGCCTCACCAGGCTATCTGTCTCTCTGTCTCTGTATGTGTGTTATGTGACTTGGGTCTCTCCTAATTACTTGTTACCATGTGGGACAGCTCCACAGGGAGAGACAGTGAGGGCTCAGTCAGCATGCCTGAACCTGGGAGCTGGGTACTAACTACACTTAGAGTGCCCTGTTCCCCTCCATGTACTCTAATTCCCCAGCTATTACAGGAGTGTCACCTTTCCTGTGATTTTTTTTCTTTTTCCTTCCTTTATGATAAAGCTCAAAAGCCTAATTCAACATGATAAAAACACTAAAACCTTGGAAAATGTTCCTATGAGGACAACTTTCTCCTTCCCAGCTCACAGTTTATTCCCAGGACAACAGATTAGTAGCATTTAGGGCTGGAAAGGATCACTGATTTAATCAATAGATTAAAAAAGATCACAACCATTAGTGCCAGACTTTGATTTTTCACTGCCACTACATTTTATGTGTCTGTCTCCCCTTTTGTGGCATTTTATAGCACTCAGGATACCTCTGTGTTACCCCAATCCATTTTATGACCTAATTTTATCCTATTCATCTATTCCTTTGCTGTCCCTTGTCTCCTCAGATCTTCCTGGATCCATGTCCTGCTGCGTTTCCATCACTCACAGGTTGTGCCGGGTGGGAAGCAGTCCTACGAGAGGCTGGCAGTGTTTGTGTGACAACTCCAAGGCAATGCAAGGGCGCTCTCTGTACTGCCTGCTTTTCACTTCAGGACCAGCAACTCCTAATTTTGGCTCGAGGCTGACCAGGGACAGGTGATTTTTCTCCCCAGACACTACAGCAGAGTCCTGAGCTAAGCCTCTTCCCCTTGAAGGTGATGATGTGGACAGAGTGCCAGCCAGGCTCAGAGCACCTGAGCAGGCTGCCAGAGTCCTCTGAGATGGGACTGCTGGGAATGGGGTCACTTCTGGTGAAGAAAAGGTATTTCTCTCCTCTCCCCATTTCACTGTTTACAGCAGCTGAGCTACTTACTCTCTCCCCACCCTACATGTTTTCAATCTTTGCCTTGCCCATGGTGACAGCTCTGAAGCACTCTTATGAAGGACAAAGTCACAGGCTTCAGGCGAAACGTGCTGCTGTCAGCTGCTGCTGCAGAAAGGGCAGTGGCCAGAAGTGCCTCTGTGCCTCATGTTTGCAAAGAAAAATAAATGGATATAAAGAACAAACTTGTTTCCTCAGAAAGTCAGCTCTGGAGGTCCCCTGAACTTGTGTAATCTTTTTGCTGCCTGAATGTGACTAGATATGGGACTGGATGGATTGAGGTGCTGCAGCAGGACAGGCTGCAGACAGAAATGAAGGCACTGACAAATTACAGTGTTTCTTTGGTGTGGTTTATTCCAGAGACCTTGCTGCAGCTTCTAGGGAAGGAGTTACTCTTGAGGGAGTGCAGCAAGTTTTTTAAAGTCTCAGGAGATAAAACCTTCCATAAAAATGCTATATTGGCTTCCAGCCAAAACCCCTCTAAGGAGTGTCTCAGTACATTTTTCGGCTTTGGGTTATCCATGGATTGCATGCACAAACATACCCCTTCCTTGTGTCGTATGCACTGAAAAGGAAAATTCAGGTGTCAGCTGTTTTTATGGCTTTTGGAATTTTTGGAAGATAGAAAAACATAGGCAACTTCATTGAAGGGAGCTACAAGTCCATTCTCTGACTTCCTGGTACAAGTCCCGGGATGAGTTTTCTCTAGTTCTGCTACATGGATGGCAATTTCTATCCCCACCTTAAACTAATTGGCATTGCGGCTCTCTACTCCATTATGTTTACATATGGGAAAATGAAAAATCCCCAAATGAGCAGCTCTGTATTTCTGTCTCTGGAGAATCAGTCTTCATGAGGTCCCCTTGGGCATTGCTGATCTAGTATAATGCCCCCCACAAGATTTTGTTTTCTGCTGATCAGCAAAGCTTCTTCTTCATCACATTTTCTCTTTGGGTTTCAGGGTGAGTTGGGAATCTTAATAGCATTTGAGCATCATCTGTAAGCCCAGAACAGCTATGTCACCTGATAAAACACTTCTTGTTAGTCTTCTGTCTTAGCTAGAGAATGATTTCTGTACAGCATTGGCTTGGTTTGCTCTAGTAGTGATGTGAGTTATACCCTGTTTCCCATGCATAAATAATCAGACATTGATTTGAGGGGGATTCCTGCAAACACTGCAGCTTTTGTGACAATCCTCAGGACTCTATGAGGCCAACACCTCACCTGTACCTTAATGGGGACACTGAGGCCCTTCTTCCAGAAAACACCAGGGGAACCTGGGTGATTGTCAGCTATCAGTGCTGCAACTTCAGCAAAAGTTGTCTCTCTCTAAAGCTGATCTGGGATGCACAAATCAGTACTGATCCAAAGGGTAACCTCGTGGCAGGCTAGAAATACCTGTTACTGGATCCCCAGTGCTACCTGTGGCTTCTGGGTTCTCCTGAAAGGTTTCCTGTCCCGGGGCCAGCCAAGGACTTAGCTGAGGGTGTGAGCATTGCCTCAGTGTGTACACATGGTCCAGAGGATAGTGCAAACTTCCTTCTTCAGTGGGAACAGCAAGTAGACAGAACCTTGGAGAAAAGATCAACTCCGTTTACTTCCACAGCAGGATTTTTAAGACAGAAGAGCCAGACAATGGGCTCTGCTCTGTGAAACTCCTTTGGAATTGCCGCAGTAAGGTCTTGCCACAGTAATGTAGGTGGGTGCAAGCTGGGAAGAAATGCCTGGATAAAATGGCTCTGCTTTCGGTGTGTGTTGGGTATATGGCAGCTGGTGGGGAAAAGAATGACATGGCTGTGGATATTCCTGTCCCTTCAAGCGGGATTTCTGCTCTTTGCCTCATGCTGTGTCCTGCAACATTTGAACAAGATGTATGAGGGTGATGGTCTCTGATGCCTGGAAGGCAGAAGGTTTCCAGTGAATACTTGGACCAAACAGAATTCAGCCAAACTGGGGCCCATTGCACTAGAAGAGACTCCAGATTAGGAGATGGGGCTCTGCTGGCTGACAGGGATGCTGTTCCCATATCGTGCACACCCCAGAAATGTTTCCCTGGTCTCACAGACAAGAGCCCCAAGACACATCCCAAAGTGCTATAAAACCTGAACCTTTTCCACTTTAAATGGTGCAAATCAGATTTCTACTTCCCTAGAAACATGGAGGCTGGAGAGTCCTGGTTGTATTATTGCTTCACTGTGCCAAGAACTCTGCATCAAACCTATTACTTTTACATTCCTGCCTTCTGAAAAAGGGATGCAGGTAACATTACAGTGTACCTGGAAAACACATCTGCAGTGTTAGCTTAGGCTTGTGGCTCCCTGGAAAGTCCTGGTGAAGTGCACGCAATAGCAATGCATCAGAGCATTGCAAGAAAAAGCAACACATTAGCTCCGTACACGCGATTGTTTCGCTGCAATAGCCAGCTCAAGCGGCTCTAATGGCTTTGCACTGACTTTCTGCTGAAGGAATGACTCTTGGCTCGAACAACAGAGATGTATCTGCGGCCAAGGGGGGGTTCCCTTGTACCAGAGGCTGCTGTGAGGGACACTCCAATGTTTCCAAACTGGAAAATGTGCAATCAAAATGACCCTAAAATACCCACTTCATTGGCATTGAAAAGAAATCTTACAGCTTCATAAATCAAACTGTGGTGAGGAAAGGAAGTGAAGGTTCTGCAGTCTGACTCTGGAGGGTATAACCAATGGAAGGAGCACCTTGAGCCATAATGCTTGGAGTCAGTTTTGTCAAATTTTTAGGAGTAAGCGATAGTGTCCTGGCTGTGTCAGATAGTTGGAGGATGGAGGGCCTAGTACAGTCCAGGACAGGCAGATCTACAGCTGAGCAAATAGAACTGGATGTGCAATACATATCAGGCAACTCAGCCTCTTTTCCTCCTGGGGGGAATGGCAGCCATCTGCCATTTCACTAAACTCTGTTAGCATGCAAAATAACAGGAGTGGCTTGCAGAGTGGGGGTGGAAATAATCGCATTTTTTGTAAGTGACAGCAAAAGGATCAACTGCCAGGCTCTGATCTGCCATGGCTTGTGGCAAGGCTCTGGCATTACTTCCTAGACTTTTCCCGTGCCATGCCCACGGGAGAGTGGTGTGTGGCACTGGAGCCACCCTCCCTTAGACACATGTAGTATCTGCTTTGCTTCTGTTGGCTACTTAAAAAATTGCCTGCCTTAAGTAACCTGTCCATCTGCCCCCCTGGGGACTGGTGCCCTCTCCTTTCTTCCAGTATCAGGGATGGAGCAGAGGGTGGGGATGTTGCTGGTACTTCACAGAGCCATGGGGACAAGTCAGCAAGCCATGAAGGAACATCCCGCGGGTGCCACCACAGAGCTGACACTGACAGGCAGAGTCCTGAGAGCAAGACCAGACAGGGAGAGCAGAAAAGTGTCACCTGTGCCTGGGGACGAAGTTGTGGTGTTCCCTGGTCCCCTCCACAGCCCTGGCTGGTGCACCTTGGGAGAGACCATGATGTGGGGTAAGGCACCAAGGGCAGGAGCCACCCAAATCTCCTTGGTCCGTCACCTCTTTTCCTTCAGCAGAGCATTCCCTGTCCAAGAGGAGCTAAGGTGGAACAGGATAGGGATGTGATGCGGGGAAGGGGTCACCCCACTTTCAGCCATCAGTGGCAGCAGGGCTGTAACTCTCCCGCATGTAAACACTCAGCGGTTCCTTCGTTCAGGCAGATGTAAAAGGAAATCCAATGCCGTTTACAAGCTCCCGGCCCATTACCGAACGGGTTCATAAAGCAGCGAACAAAGGCTAATCAATATGCTGAGTGCAGGGAGAGGGAGCCTGAAAACAGTCGCTAATCAGGGGGATGCTGCCGGCCTTATAAATAAGGAGGGTGTCTCTGATGGGGAGTGGGCCCAGGGAGCAATTCGGCACCTTTCATCTCCAGTCGCCTCTAAACGCCTCTCTCCAGTAATGAGCCCGGCGCTCCCTTGCCTGCACAGCGCGGAGTGGAGAGAGGAGGAAGAGGCAGGCGGAGCTGCCGCTAATGGTGACTTGCCACAGGGATCAATAGATGGGAAGCAAATTAACTAGGATCCCGTGGGAAGGGATTTGTTGATATGCGGGGTGACATCGGATCGGATGGCTGTGCCTTTTCGGAAATACCAGCCTGTAATGAACCCCCGAGGGAGGAGAAGGGAGGGGACCTTCCTGCCACTCTGGAATGCTGTCTTTCCTCACCTCATCTTTCCATTAGCATACACACGGCTTTGATTTTTCCCCCTAACGAGTCCTCTGCTGCCTCTCTCCTTCTCTGAAGTGCTGCTTTCTCCAACAAAACTTCTTCCACAGTTGCCCCTGGAAATAGGGTAGGATCCTCAGAGCCCAGGGAAGGTGACCTAGGGGGCTTTGCATTAGGATGTATCTGTAGCCCTTTCTAAGAGGCTTGCAGCCTTCCTACCCTGGAAATGTGGCATGTGCCTGCAAGAAAAGCCTTGGTCTATTTAGTTTGCCTCACAACCATTGTGGCACTGTGCTGTGAGGTGGCGAGGTGGGCAAGAGAAGACTCAGCCAGGTGTTGCTCACCCCTTCCTTCTCCGGGCCTGGGCCATGAGGGACTGCTTCTCCAGCCAGTGAAGCTGGCAAACCACCCTCCTTTGCCAGCCAAGCCTGGCAACTTGGTCAGTCTTTGATTTCTGTGTGAGCACTCCCAGAGATGGAGACCTCAGGCCCCTCTGCCAGCAGCCAGCACAGGAGGCTGGAGGAGGAGACTGTTCCCAGCCAGCTGCTCCACAGAGCAACCTCATGGCTGGGAGACTGTCACAAGGCTGCGATTAAGGAGCAAGCATCTTCAGCAGAAGCCAATGCAGCCTGTCCAGACTGCTAGAATCATAGAATCATTGAGGTTGGAAAAGACCTTTAAGATCACCAAGTCCAACCGTTAACGCAGCACTGCCGAGTCCACTGCTAAACCCATGTCCGTAAGTGCTCCAGCCGCAACATTAGGGGAACAGCCCTACTTGTAGAGGGCTTCTCCTGCCTTTCCTCCTCACCTGCACATGGGTAGCCCAACACTGCAGGTGTTAGTCTTGGCATTCTGCACCTCAGCTGGAGCCAGAAATGCAGGCAGGAGGAAAGGTAAGGCTCAGCTGCCTGCTGGACCAAGTCTGGCTGGGAAAGGGCAGGAGCTGCAAGTTGTGGCACCTGCTGGAGATGGTCCAAACAGGAAATCTGTGCACAAGTAGTGCTTTCAAGAATTGGAACAGATTTCATTATCTTCATGCCCATATAAGGCAGGCCTGGCAGAAGGGTGGGTGGATAGAAGGGCAATAGCAGGGGAAGAGAGTGGGCTAAGAAAAATAAGTCCTGAGCACACACAGAGAACAGGATGACCCTGCTGGAGTGTCAGTCACATCTGCAGAGCAGATCCATTTTTAGTACCTCTCCTTCACTGCAGATTTCAAGGCACAGCATAGAAAGGGATCAGTTATCTGCTGAGACAGCCAGGAACTGGATTTCCCAGGGCAGTCAGCCAAGAGGAGGGTGCCTGGGACTCCTGGAAGCCGCTGCCAGCATCCTCGCAAGACAAACTTTGTGGTTGAACAATGCTGAACATTCCTCCTGGAGCTGACCAAGGAGACCCTCATGGTCCCGAAGCTTGCTCAAAGCAGAAGTCATGAGAGGGGCCTGAGTGCAGTGGGTTTTTTAGGGGACACCCAAGTTCCCTTGGAAGTTTGGGGAGTGGATGGGCTGCAGATGTATCCCTAGGCATGAAGAGGTGCATGTCTCATGCCTGTCATTCTCAACACCTGCGGAGGTGGCAGCAGGAGAGAGACCACCAGCCTGTTCTGTGCAGGCAGCGTGGGCAGTGTTCTGGCAGCTACTGATCTGAAGGAGCAGGAGTGATCTCCAGGCTGTGCTGCTTGTGCTGCTCTGGCAGGGAAAGTTCTTACTGTGCTGGCGGCCCCTCCTCACTGCCTGACAGCTTATGCCCCGGGGGGCTCATTTGGTGCAGATCCAGCAGCGAGTTCAAATCTCATTTAATTTTACCCGCACGCACAAAAGAGAAATTCCTGTTGTTTCTGCTGCTGGCTGCTTGACTGGCTGCCCAAACAAACAGGCAAGATGAAGTGACCCTGGGCATCTCTGCTAAACCATGGCCAAGGCTCGATAGAGCAAATGAACCTGCAAACAGAGAACAGAAAATGGCATGGGTTTGCTCTGCCTTGGCTGTCCTCCCCACCACACCCTGCTGGCACCCAAAGGAGTGGAGTCCCCTCAGCACCTTTCCTGCTGGGGGGCTGGGAGGGCAGGAACAGCTTTCTCGGGTGGGGAGGAGTAAAGGGAGTCCTCATTTGGGAAACCAGAGCACTGAGTGATCAGCATCTCACTTACAGGATCAGGAACGGAATTTCTTTGGGAGGTATCCTTTGTCCAGCCACTGGGACTAGAGCTTGCTCGTCTGCCCCACTTCTCTGCTTTCCTCTCTGCTCATGGCTGAAGACCGCAGTGTCTCTGGGCATACTTAGGAAGATATGCTCGGGGCCGTGCTATTAACAACTTGAAAATAAACCTTCCATCACTCCTTCTGTCTCCCCCTCACCGCCTTCTGCACCCTGCTTTCTCATACTTCCATCTTTCCTTCCTGATCTCCACCTGCCTTCCTTATCCTTCGTTCTGTCTCTCCCTCCTGTTTGATCTCATCCTCCCTCTGCAGTGGAGCTGTGCCTTTCAAGCAGCCTATTGAAGGGACTCGCTGAAGGAGCCATTAGTTGGAAGAAAAGCGGAGGCCTGTGGTGGAGGGCGGGGAGGGAAGAGCTGATCTGTATAATACAGCTCCTCTCCACTGCCAAGTTGGAGTGACCCCCCTCGCCAGGCATCCCTCAGCCACGCTGTGGCAGCCACGGGAGAAGAATTCCAGCATTCCCATCTGCATTCCCTAATGAAGACAAGAGACTCACAGAGCCCCAGCTGCATCACAGCCTCCTCCCTTCAGCCCCAATATGTGAAACATGAGTATCTGCTGGAGTTTCTGCTCCTCTGGAGGAGGCTAGCTCTCGCCAGGAGGTGAGAGGAAGGTGTGTAAGCGTGAGAAGGGACCTAAGAGAAATCTAAAGGTGACAGCAGAGGCTGGCAAGCTCCTGGCCCTTTTAGGCTGTAGGAAACAGGTGAGAATGACTGTATTGTCCCAACAACACGTTGCCTTGTTGACATATCAGGGGCGGGGTGTGAAGCTCTCTTGCCTCTTCGTCACTGTTGGCAGTGACAAAAAAAGGTCTGTGTATAAGAATGGAAGATAAGATTGGATGGGACATTCTGCCTCTCTGCGGTAAAGCCCTTTGAGGTTAAAATGATGTCTGAATTTAGGGACAACTTCTGTTGGGACTCCTTGGCAGGATCTTCTGACTATTACTGTTCTTTCTGTAACAGTGAAGCCTGGCTGTTTCCCCAGCACCATCTGAGCAGTTTCCCTGCACGAAGCTCTGCCCTAACAAAGAGCCAGTGTGTGCCTGCAGGTCTGCTTGCTCTTTCTGTGGCATCTGTGATCATGGAGTGCCTTTGCTTGGGCAGAGAGGGGGTGCCTGCAGGATGGCTGGAGTTCTCTCTTCATGGCCTGTGCACTTCAGCCAGTAAAATACTGGGATGCTGTACATACAATTTCATGTGAGCAAGTGCTCAAGATTCCAAAAAGGCAGCATTGTATCACTCTCCATCTGTTAAGTTCTTTGCGATTGTTGAATGCAACATTTGATATAAATGCAGAAGAATTATTATTTTTAAAAAATTATTGATTTCCTTCCATTATACTCAAACGCACCAAGGAGTACATTCCCATTGCCAGGCATTTGTGCACAATCTCTAGAGAGCGGCTTGTCTGATGTGTTTATTCAGTGTAAATAAGTTAAATGCTGGGGAATGAATGGTTCTACTAATTGAATTTATTCTTGTAAATTTAATATGTCATTCTCGCCAAATGTGCCATCAAAAATGTGCATTATTTTGTTCATCTGCATGGTCATCATTGAAATTCAGAGAACACATTTGAAATCCTACTGCATGGTTGGAGGAAATTGTTTTTCCAGCAACCCATGGAAATACTGTGTGGGATTTCAATATTTGTATATCCAGAATGGTGGCAATTGTAATGCTGAAATGTGCCCACTGTGAGAGAAAGTACAGTTTCTTAGCTTTTCTTACTCCTTGCATATTGATTCCTTTGAGGCTTAGAGTCCCTCCTGTGCTTGTTCTCTGCCCAGAGACGATTTTAAAGCAGAGAGGAAAGGGATAAGGAAAAGCTATCGGTTTTTCTATAATTGTGCTTTGCATTCATTGTAAGAATTATATCTAGGTGTAACTCAGCACCAGTCAGGCATCTTTTGCTCTAATTCCCCTGTTTTATAGCCCTTATGGAGAACCAACAGCAATGAAAGAGCTCTTTATGAGGACACAATTGATTTGGACGACCTGAGTGCAGGAGTTTCTTTTTGAATCTGAGTGCTCAGAGGGTCTGTTACATTTCTTTAAGCTCTTCATCCAAATCTTGCATCACAGAAGGTCATGTATCAGCTGCAAACTCAGTATGATACTTTTGAGCCTGTTGCGTGGCAGTTCAATAAGACGGTTCAGAGGTGGAGGAAGCTCCTGCTAGCCCAGCCACAGGAAGGAAAATAAAGCAAAGCAGAGAACGTCATTATGCCACTGCCCACATGCTGAGCAGGGTATACAGCTCTGGCTTCTCCAACTCAAATGCCTTTTGTGTAATAGAGCTAAAAACAGCTCGGAGCAGCAAAGATGACCCAAGGTGGGAAGTAACCTGGCTGTGAAAAATTATTAACTGGGCTGGGACTCTCCTGTCTGGAAGAGACTGGTGAGGAGGTATGAAATTGTGAGTACCATGTAGGAGAACGAAGAGCAATTGTTCTGTCTCAGCGACAGGACTGAGCTGGGGTTCGGAGGGAAGAGGCAGGCGGCATTCCACAAGAGACCAGAGGATGTGACTCCATGGCAGGGGCCTTGCTGAGCTGTGAAATGCCTGGGCAGCAGGCATCTGGGGCATCCCAAATGTGAGTGGACAACTCTGCGGCAAAAAATCCAGGAAATATTAAAGACAGGAATGCCACATGTGACTTAGTGTGTCTGGAAGCCCAAGGTGGCTGGGAGAGTAATCTGTGTGAATCCTGTGGCATGCTTGCCCTGCCCTCCCCTGCTGCTGTTTGGAGACAGGCTGACGTGTGCAACAGGTCTCTGGTATTACCCAATATGACCATTATTGCACTTCCATGTCCATTGCTCAAAAAACACCCTGTGCTAGTCAGTTCAGCTCTAAGACCGCTCAACTTCAGAAAGTTATGTGACTGTTAACTGCTTTATCTCCATACCATTAAGTATCATTAGGTCCCTACTATGGGTTTAGCAGAACCCCGATGAGCCAAGAGGGAGGAATAATTGCAGCCCATATGCCTGAAATCATCCTTCCCACTAAGGACTGCAATTCAGCTCATGAGCTGTAATCACATCAATTAACCTTTGTTCCACTGAACATTAGGAGGGCCATAGAATTACAGTTTTTGTAATTAACCTCCTAAATAGGGATGTATCCAAAACAGAGAGAGATCCCTATGCCTCCCAGGCCTGTGCAAAGGCAGGGAGAGGGAGAGATGAGGATTACTGAAGAAAGAGGGATTAAAATGCCCACTGAGCTCTGTTGTTGCCTTGCAAAGGCAAGGGCTGCTCCGAGCCCTCGGATCTCGTGAGCCTCCCAGACAGGTGGCTGTTCTGTACCAAGGGCCTTGGATCCAATGCCAGGGAAAGGAAAGATGTGGGATCAGGAGTGGGGGAAAGAGGAAACTCCCAGAGCCTAAGTAAGGGTGACTAAAGGAAGCTCCCACCCCAGAGAGGCAGCCCGTATGTTATCTCAGCCCCTCTGGGATCAAGTGCAGAGCTGAAATGCATGGGATGCTTGAGACCTGGTCTCTGCTGCTCTGTCAGAGGGTCAGACAGCAGAGCTGGCCTCAGGGGGGGAAAAAGCACGGAGCAGCCAGTTAAAAGAAGAAATGGAGAAGATTCACTGAGCGGTAATGGGAAAGTAATTGAGCTAAACTGAAATGTAATTGGAAAATAATCATGGTGAGCAGCAGTTTAACACATTTTATTGTAATCTGAACAGAAGGTGCTTTATGAGTTTGTGTTCAGCCCCATCTTGGGGCTTGTGGTGTGTCTATGATGTAGACAAAAGACTTTTTCTGTGGCTTGGGACTGAAGCCAGAAACAGACTCTGCTCCCTCATCCTCCCTGCCACCTCTGTCTTCATATTCAGCGTTGGGGCAGAGCAGGAGGAAGAACCTGGATTCTCCAGCAGTGTGGGAGAATGATGGTGGTACCACCCACAGCAGATTGTGGCAGCTGCTGGCCAGGGGGGACGGTGCTGGGAGACCCCAGTTGCTTACTCCGTGTTAACCAGGAGTATTTTCCATCCATGCTTTCTGTGTACTGTTCTGCTCCAAAGCTGCTTATACCAAGTGTTCAATAAATAACCCCGAAAAGTGGAGGAGATGAACGAAGTAATGTGAAGAATAATGAAATGTCCCTCAGCCTCTGGGGAAGCAATATTGACCAGCTGTGGAGAGAACTCATAATGAGCCCACTTTACCCAGAGAGAACAATAATAGCCTTCCTTTCTGTAGCCCCTGCTTGCCATCTCTGTAAATTGTGTTTGCTCAAGAGAATGATTTGGGCAGGGAAGGAGCCAGGCAGCAAGTGCGAAGTGGAAGGGATGGTGTGGAGGGAAGGAGAAAAGCTGCAGGGAGAGTCATGGCTCAGTTGGGGCTCTGCACAGCCAGTCACTGTTGCAGACAAGGTCTGCTGTGTAAAATGCTCCACTGGACCCTGCTGGCCCAGGATCCCGGGGGAAGAAGACTTTGGGAGTGTGGGAGCCAGAGCTGGCAACAGGGAGTAGATCCTGTGCTCAGTGAGTGTGACCCTTGTCCCAGTCATGGTTTTCCCTTTCCTCACCCAGGTCTCTCCGTCCGAACCTCTGTTCTTTATGCAGGTGGTGTGATCTCTGCACCAGCCACACTCTGTCCTGACAGTCACCCCAGGTCCTGAGCAATGCCTGTTCTGCTGCATCGCTCTGGATGGAATCAGGGAACTTGCATGCTGGACTTACTGGCCACTCTCCTCTGGCCCCTTTACCCACCACTGTCTCCCGTGGTGATCCCCCGAGCTGTGGCAGAGCATCCAGCTGAGACTGTGTGTCTGGGCAAACGATCAGCCCCACAGACGTGTAACTCAGATAACCCGAGTGCCCAGTGCCAGGGCTGCAGTTTCCCACCCGCAGTGGCTCTTGTTTTCTAGCCCATGACCTGGTGTTCCTGGTGGCCTCTCCAGCACCATAATATCTCTTGTTTCAGCAGGCATGGAGATTTCCAAAGAGCACCAGCTGCTCACCTGGTTTTAACTGTGCTATCTGTTCAGTGCAGCATCCCCTCTACATTAACCTTGATAGCATCATCCCTTCCATTCCTCATTTCCATTCCTTGCCCCCTTGTTATCTGGGGAGGCAACAGGTCTGTCACTTTGCCTTTCTGTTCTTCCTATTAATTTCTCTGCCTTTTACTGTCAGAGCTTCCTTTGCCCGCTCCCTCCTTGAGCAGCATGCCAGTTGGGACCAGCATCTCATTAGACTGCCATTCCCTTTGCCTTGGTCCGGTGTACAAAGTGCCAGAACATCTCAAATTGAGCTGGGACTGTTGCCTCACAGACAGCAAGGTCACTGCAACCCAAGGAGTTCCTAAGCCTGTGTGAATATGAGGCAGCCCGCCTTCACACAGTGCCAAAGGCAGCTCTGCAAACTTCAGAGCTGTCTGAGTCCTTAAACTGGTGCATTCAAGTAACCAAACACTGCATAATTTCTTTGGCAGATTTGGTTTTATTATCATTATTATTGCATCATTTATTTCCTCCGCAATGTCCGGAGGAGAGACTCCTTCCATCCTCTGTGGCAGGTGAGAAAAAGCTGCAGGAGAAAACACCAGATGGTGGAGACCTGAGATAAGGCAGGAACCTGGTAAGGGTGATTGATGATACAAGGCTTGAGTGTGTGGTAGATCACAGATACATGGTGATCTTCTTTCCTTGCTGCACTCTGATGTGGCCCCTTGTATGGCCAAACAAGACTGGGTTTTCCAACACTTTGTGATGTCCTCCATGGTCTCACCCCAGCCTTTGCAACAAGGGGCTTCTCCCCCTGAGCTGTGGACAATCCCATACTGGCACGCTCACCGGATGTCCATTATCCTCTGCCAGGCAGCAGAGGGGTTAGGCTTCACTGTGCCCTGGGGAAAAGTCTCTGGAAGCTGTCAGCCTAAAGCAAATTGGAAGAGCCCCCTACTGTGTTCAATCTGTTGATTAAAGCAGTAGCTGATCTTATTGTCATTCCTAGCAGGTCAGCCGGAGTTTTCCAAGCCTGCCGCTGAGCCCGTTGTTAGTTTGGCTGGTTGCAATGATCTGAATTTATCCTAAGGGTTTTTGTTTTTTCCTTCTTACAATTTTGAGTCTGCTTGGAAAATAGCTTCTTTTTCATTTTGTGTTCATTGGGATTTCATGTGGCAGAACCTGCCAACCTGGCAAAAAACCTTTGATCATGAGTTGCTAAGAGTTGCTGAAGCAAATCAAACTAAAGCAAGCCACGTGAAATCCAAAAAAGCTAAGCTATGGCCAAACCAGGCCGGATTCAAAAAGACCCATCAGACCAGCCTCAACCAGACCAAACCAGAGACCTACCTTAACTTGACCAAACCTAATTGAATTAATATTTGAGTTGAGGTGAATAGAAAGGCTCTTGGGCAGAAAGGCATTTTCTTTCCTGCTTCTACTGACTCCAGGAAAAACTCTGCTCTGCTTTTCCCTGATAAGTGGGCCTACTGCTCAGGTGCAGAGCTCCCTAAAGTGAGAGAGTTGCTTGGAGAACTTGCCACAATGCCATAGCATTTCAGAAGGCATGTCTTTTCTATCCATAGTAAAAGCCAAACGAAAGCAGAGAATTATCCTTACCCAGTATACACTTCCTTAGGAATCTCTGGAAGGAGCATGGGAAATGGTATCCGTTGTTATCACAGCACCGACTATTACTGACACCAGATGCTAACCTGGATTTCCTCCTGCCTGGAGGTGACACACAGCTGTGATCTAAATGAAGGGATTAGGAAGCTTTGTGCCTGTCCTTGTGCCTGTGCCATATGATCACAGTCAGCAGCACCAACTCATGGCCATGCTGCTGTCCACTCAACAAGGTATCCAGCAGCAATCCCGACCAGGAACAGTAATTGTTAAATGGAACAGCTCTTTGGAGACCAGGTATTTACCAGGCTGTCACTGTCCATTGAAGTCTCTTATGATTTTTTCTTATAAAAACAAGAAAACAAACAAACAATCCAGAAGAAATAATTTTCTGCAGTCCCAACAGTTAGGATAAAATGTTTAGACCTTCTCTTCTTCGCCATGCCTCAGGTTGAGCTCATTACTTTTCCCAACTAATTAGCATGCAGCCTGCAGGTTCCACAGCATCAGCTAAATATAAACCACCCTTTTATTTTTTTCTTTTTGTCTGAGGGCTGTTGATGGAGTTTTTGTTCACTTGAAAGTTAGAGGATT
Source organism: Struthidea cinerea (assembly GCA_013397865.1). NCBI lineage: Eukaryota > Metazoa > Chordata > Aves > Passeriformes > Corcoracidae > Struthidea > Struthidea cinerea. The sequence continues at coordinate 19,961 of VZTI01002689.1, forward strand.
AGCTATGTGAGGTTCATTCCTCGTGTCTGTCTCCTGTCATCTCATTGGCCAGGCGCACATCCAAGGCAATGCACTGGGCAAGGTGTCAGACAGGAAAATGTCACAGCTGGACCCAAGGGAGGGAGTGCCTGGGCTGTCATTTGGCCACAGTCTAGTGGTGAGGACAGAAGCTCAGCTCTCATCACTCCTGGCTTTTCTTGCCTGCCTCTTGGCTGTTACAGGGAAGTTACCTCTCCTCAATGTGCTCTGTGTTCTCCACGTTGTTTCTCTGGAACAATCCTATCTGGTGAGAAGAGTGGCTGAGGTCTATGAATAGAAGAGTTGGAGTGGCATAAATTCTATGAGATTTGCTAAGAAATTAGCGTCTAGCATTCGTGGGACACTGATATGTGTCCTCTCCATGTCCTTTCATGTTTCTACCAACAGAGCCAGCCCCCATATCTCTCTTGTCTGCCAGTTCATAATGTTTTAGGAGTGGTGACATTCCAGACTCAGGAAGAGTGAACACAGCTTCTGATGTTAATTTCTCATCATTTGTTGCCCCCTGTGTCCTTTTCATACCCATTAGGAGGACAGGGTGACATTAAGGGAGCCACAGACTGCATTTTAAAGCCTAAGGGATCCCATCTTGGCTGAACTGTAGCTGACATTTCACCCACCCTGGGATTTAAATCGCAGCAAAGACCCTCTGGGCATGATACACAACCATTTTATAGAGCACTGAAACAGCGTTCTCCAGCTGGGATAATAAAGGAGGGGATTCTTTTCTTCCAATGGCTCCTGTTGGAACACATTATGAAATCCTTTGTGAGAGGCTTTAAAAAGTGCCTTTAAAATTAATTCAAATGGAGTGAGACTTGGCAGAGTTTGAACTGGAAGAAAAATGTGGGGGATGGAGAATCTCCAAACCAAGGGAAATAATTCCGGGAGCATGGAGAAGGCTTGTCAGCAGGATTAGATCTCTTTCCTCCTCCCAAACAATGAAGCAGGTGGCAAGACTCAGATTTCCCTCCCTGAAGTTGACACAGAGTTGGCCAGTTCATCACTGAGTCACAGGTTTGGTTACACATTCGCTACCCTACAACAACAAACAGCTTAGTGTGGACCCTCAGAATGTGCTCAAAGTGTTAAGATTGGTAGAGCCAGGGCTGATGTGTTAGAGGCTTTCTGGGGCCTCACAGTTCTGCTGGGGAGCCTGGTGAAAGTAGGTGCTTTCTGATAAAGGCTTGCTTTCTGACTCAGATTAAAGGGTTTCTGTATAAAGGATGAAATTTGAAGATAGGGATGAGTGTGAGAATCTGTGCTGTAAGGTCTCTCCTACATATTGAAGTCTTCTTCAGAGAAAAGAGAGAAAAATTAGTCCATGGCTGAAGCACAAGAGAGCTGGAGCTTTCTTCGGCCTTGGGAGAGGGAGGGTGTTTAGGGATCTCCACAGTCTGCCACTGAAGCCTTGTGGTGCAGTACAGGTCTTGTGTCATCTCTGTGATTTCCAAAAGCAGCGTGATGGCACATCTGTGGTGCTCAAAACAAAAAGAGAAGGTAGAAATCCTGTGGCTTGATCACAAGCCTGGCTCTGCTATCTTTTCCTTATATCCAGACTCATTGCTATACTAGAACCACTAGTTTCAAAACCTTGATTCCTCTGTGCCTGCTCCAAAGCTGATCCATATGTTAACTGTGCAAGCTGGGGTTTTCAAAGCTGAAAATATGCCTTGGGCTGTTTTAATGTTTCATCTAAATTGGGTCATTCATTTCTGAAGAGAAGATTAGGGAAAAAACAAACACCACTGCTCTGACCACACTGAGTAAAATTCTGACAGATGGGTGGTTGGGAAGTGCAAGCCTATGTGTTGGAGACGGGAATCAGTGTTTGTAAAATTCCGCTCAACTGAACTAGAACTGCCCCAGTGAAAAGCCATGCATCTTTGCAAACTCTCTGGCCCATCTATTTTCTGTAGAGTCTGGCTGTATCTGGACCACTCTGTCTTCAGAAGCACCCGTGTTTGCTGAGCTTGCTCTGCCTTCCTGTGGCTCCTGCAGCCCAATTTGACAGCACTTCTAGAGGGTGATTTTGCTGGTGCAGCTGTTACTCTGTTGTATCATGGTAGTTTTCGGTCCACAAAGCATCCTACAGCACTACTGCTGAAAGCTGCCTCCCCACTTCCCTGTTTTCTAGAGGAGTGTTCCCTGGGATGCAGGAGAGGGTAATGCTGGAGGAGGCTTCCCCTCCAAGTGCTGCCCTAGCTACTGCTCCTGGTGAATATTAGGAAGGACTAAATGAGGGAAATGCAAAATGCAGGAGAATGATCTCATGCTGCCCACCCCAAGAGACTGGATTTCTTTCTTCCTCTGTCACTGAGCTCCTTGCTGTCAGGGAAAGGTGGCATAAGGTAAGACGTCCATTGAGAGCAACTCATTTCTCCTTTCCTGAATAATGAGCCTGATTTGTGCTGTTCCTTATTATAACCAGATGGATTCATGCTTCAAACACATAAAATCCCATGTAAACCCTGAAAAATCAGACTTCAAGGTCTTTGCAAATCTAGCATCCCAAATTAATGATAATTTTGAAGGAATTCAGCTTTGTTTCTGTCCCTCAGTTCATCAGGTGTGAAGATTATAAAGCCACCTGATTCAACAGGGGAAGTGCTGATGAATAATTCATTAATACCTGTGGCACTCAAATGCTGTCATGAGCAGAACTGGGGAAAGGCTTTGAGGAAGACCTTGACTCTGCTGAAGGCTGTGAATGAGCTGGAGCCAGAAAGGCTGAGGTAAAACTGGGGGGATTGGAGCAGTGGGAGTCACAATGAGCAAAGAAAAATGACTGTCGTTGTGGTCCCTCAGTCTGGAAACCTTCTCCCTGGCTTCTCTGAGGGGAGAAGGCATGGGGATACTTGTCTTGGGGTGCTTGGTGATAAGACTGGAAGTGCTGAGGAACAACCATGCCCTGATACTCAGGAATGGGATCCCCAGGTGGGATAAGGGGGTCCTCTCCATTACAGCGTTCCATCAATGCCATTTCTGCCTAAAAAGAAGCACCAAGCTGAAGAGAAGAGATAAATGGCTCTCCTTGTGGGAATGCAGTATTAAAAGAGGAACTCCACCAAGCCCTGGCGCTACTCTGTGTGCCAAGCTGCAAGGCAGGACAATGTCAGCTAACTCACCTGTCTCCATGCTGCTGGCCTTCATCACTCCTGCTCCTTGTCCACCATGCAGCCAGGCGTTAGACTGGGAGCAGGCAGCTTGTGCCATCAGCCCAAATGCAACTAACCTGCAAGGGAAGGAAGAACGTGTGTTAAATATTCAATAGTGCATAGCCATTAAGCACTTCTGAAAAATTTCAGCTTGGGTATACAAACTCACGTAACTGCTAATCAGTGGATGATCTCCCACGTGGTAATTTGTGTCAACAGAGTGGATTAAATGCTTGTGCACACAGTGCAAGGCAAAACCATCCCCAGAGCTCTGCTCCTCAGATGGACTTCCTCCTGCTGTTTCTGATCCCACATAGACAGTTTTCTCAACCCCCCAAACTCTGTGTCTTTTCCCTTAGGTGCCTCAAGATGCTAAGTTATTGAAAGGTTTGATTTCAAATATTGGCACTACGAAAGGGCAAGAGTTTTCTGAGAGGTGGCTCACATATACAAAAAAAAAAAAAAGGGTTCTTTGGCTATAATGGGGTGGTTCTCCAGTTGCTGGACAATTCAAAGCATCTGACATACTTCTTCTCATGGCACAGTGGTAGAATGAGCTCCCTCTACCCCACGGAAGTCCGTAACTTATCAAAGTGATCTAAGTGATGGGAATAATCCATCTGGAGGATTGGTGGAGATAATACACATCTCCAGGTGATCCAAGTGTCTGAAACTCTAGTCACTCCAGCTTCTTCCATGATATATCACCAGAACATCAGGACATGGATCTGCAAGTGTCTCTTGACTGTCTTGGCTCCAAGTGGACAGCCTAGGTCAGGTCAAGCAGTGAGATACTACTACACCAGGTCAGAAGTTACCTGCTTGGGATAGAAGTACACTTTGGAATAACCTGAGCGGTTTGAGCTAATATTTGATCAAGAAGTGCCACAGCAATGGTGGTTTCCACTGCAAAGCTCCAGTTTATTGAAATCCAGAGTGTGTAGCAATAAGAGCTGACTTCAGTGATGGGAAAAAAGTGAATGTGGAAGAGTATACACTTGTAGAGAAGGAGAAGTTCCCAGACTGTCAAAACCATGATGAAATTTTTGTGGCTTTCAGTTTGCAGGAGCTTTCCATTCTTGAAATGTTAGTTAATTCACATAAAGAAGAAGAAGAAGAAAAAAAAGCCTTGAAAGCTGTAAAGGTTGAAGAGGCTACGTGAATAGAGAGGTCTGTAGCCTTGGAGCTGTTGGAGAGGCACTCTTGCCACACAAGAGCCAGGCTGTCTGTCAGAAGAACAATATCTCCCATCTCATCAGAGAAGTGCCTGGGCAGGCTCTCAGCCCTGGAATGGTAGCCAGCAGCTAGCCAAGGGCACTCTTTGTCCAAAGGGCCATTTGGCAGTAAAAGGACGTGCTCGCTGGACAAAGGGAAAGACACTGTGACTCCCTCTCCCTGCTGCTTTCCCCTCCCAAGCCACAGCTGGATCCATCCCTCTCAGGCTGAGGGAAGGGAACGAGAGAGGGGAAGATATGTCAGCAAGGAGGGCCGGGTGATAGCAGTCTGTTTGTAACCCTCGATAAATGCCAGAGTGCAGCCAGCGTGAAATGAAGAAATATTGCTTCTGGTAAATATTTATTTTATATCAGAAATTAGCATACCAAATGTAATTAAAAACAAATTTATGTGCACGTCCACCCCCCCNCCCCAGTCTGTCAAATTACAGCTTAGAATAACTAGTCATAAAGAATGTGGCCTAATTAGCAAGCATCCCAGCCTACTGCTGCTGTTTGATAATTACCCTACAATGAGCTTCTGAAATAAGGATTTCATTCCCCCTCTCTGCCCTCCTTCAGATGAAACCGGCACGTTTCTGTTGGTGAATACCTGAGTGCCTACATGCCAGAGCCAGCCTTGAAATCCCTCGCTTTGCTGAGCTGGGAACAAGTGAGTGGCACCTGTCAGCAGAGGCACCCCTGTCATGTGGAGCAGTTTTTGCAAGGCAGGCACTGGGGTGTCACCTGCGCTCCTCAACTCCTTGTCCAGGCACCCGGGGGCTTGCCTGAGGTGAGAAGAGTGATGGGATGGGAGGGCTTGGATGAAGGGAGACTGAATAGAAGCATCGGGAAGAGCAACTAGAAAGGTCTCAAGACAAAGAGGAAAGCGGTTAACCCCGATCTGGCGTGTGGCTGCTTAATTGCTTATCCCGGGGCTGCTCAGGGAGTGCCTGCGTGCAGTGAGCCTGCTGCCTCCCTTCACCAAGGCATGCATGAGATAAAAACCAGTTTTAAAGAGAGCTTGCAAGTACTAAATCCGTCAGAAATGACCCATTAGTGGCAGGGAAAAAAAACAAAAGAAAGAACCAGATGGTGCCTTGTGAAAGACAGCCTTGTTGCTACAGTAAAACCAAGGCTGCCTTGCCCAGCCCTGCACAGGTTGAGCCTGTGGAGAGGGGCTGCTGGCTCCTGGGGACCCGAGGTTTGGGAACATGTGTAGCTCATTTTCTCCTCCCGAAATTTTTTACTCCCAGTGATCCCTGCATCTTGTTCTCATGTGCACCCCTGTCTCCCTGTGGCCCCTTCCTTGCAGATCCTTTCTTCCCCCACAAGCATCCACAAGCTCTCAGGGGCAGGGTGGGTGGGGGACAGTCCCTGGGGCAGGTCCTCAGGAGACTTTGCCAGGACTCACTTCCTGCCTCAGCCTGCTTGTGTCTGAGCCCCTTGCTCCCCTTCTCCCTAGGGCAGAGGACAGGGTGCTTTTAGGACCTGCTTTGTCTGACTTAGTTTAAACACTGACCTTAGGATGAGACAAATGATGTCATGGAAGAGTTTGTTTTCCTCATCTGACCAAGCAGAGACCCCAGGGTGCGCTGAGATAAGAAAAACAACAGTGAAATGAATCCTCGTCTGAGATCTTGTTTTCCCACAAATAGAGACTAACCAAGACAAAGCAGAGGAGAGGAGCAGATAGTATTAAAGAAAAACAGAATTAACTGTAATGGGAAGCATTTCCCAAGAGGCTTTTTAAAAGACACTTTTCATCAGCACACAAGAGAGGCATTGGCTTTGTCTGCCTTTGTCTGGGATGCGTTACCAAGAGGAATGAGGGCACAAAGAGATGAGATTTTGGAGAGAACCATAGCCAGAAGGGTCACACTGGAGCTGAGTTCTCTGGAAATTCAGAAGGGATGCTGAATCAGCTCCATTGCTGCTGTTTCTGGCAGCTTGGTTGAAAGGGAGAGATGTAAGGTAACCACAGGCTTCAGAGAGAAACCTTGTGTGTGTCTGGGAAGGTCCCAGGGACTTCTGTTCAAGCCCCCCACATCTCTAAGGGCAGAAGAATGGCACTGTCTTACTCACCCCTTCCATCCCAAGTGGGACCAGAGACTTTGGATCCCCTCATGGGTCACTGGCTGGTGGTGCACTTTGGGTGTGAGCGACATAAAAAGTGCCATACTGCTGCTGGGCTGAGACATGATGGTAGCCTGAAGGAGAGCAGGAAGAGAGGGAATGGGACCTGGATGGCTTAGGAAAGCCTTCCTGAGACTCTGCTGTAGCCTCTGTCCCTGTGCTGACAGTGCTCCCAACTTTATGGGGTCCTCCTTCTCTTCCTGAAGAGGGCGGAGACGGTCTCCATGCTGACACTGCAAATGCAGCAGCCCCAGGCACTGGTTTCCTAACTGCTGTGCATGGCAGGGTCTCCTGGGGATCCAGCAAGGAAGGCTATTGAAGATAGAGAAGGCTGGCGTTTCATTTAAGTCATTAGAGAACTCCTCAGGGAGCTGGAGGGAAGACAAAGTGAGAGGTATGGTGGGGGAGAGAGAGGGAGAGGCAGGAGAAGATGAAAAAAAGAAGGAATGAAGGAAGGTGTGGGCAAAACAGGATGGAAATATGGTGAAGTATCTGGAAAGTAGATAAAGAAGAAGGAAGAGTAGAGAGAAAGCAGTGTGGGCAAGGGATGGGGGTGTGATGGAGGAAGAATGCCTCCATGTCAGAGGATGAGAAAAGAAGACCTGGTACTTACCAAAGCAAGGAGCAGGAGCACTCCAAGTCTTTTCCCTGGTGTGTGCTCAGGTCCTGCGGCCACCTGCTTCTTCCACCCCTCTTCCCTCTCTTTTACCCTGACCTTTGTGTCACCTTCCCAGTTTTTTTCTCCTCAGTTAGTGCTCTGCAGCCATCTCCCTCCCCTGAACTGGGCAGCATCAGGCAGATTTTTAACCTTGGAGATTTTTATTTTAATTTCTAATAGCAGTGAGAGCAGCACAGTCTCATTCACTCACTCTTTGTTTTCCTTCTTCCTTTATTTTCTTTTTATCCCCTTTCCCCCTCTTTTCCTCTTTTTCCTTTTCATTTTCCTTCCTTTCTTTCTTCCTTCCTGTTTTCTTTCCTTCTCTCCCCCGTCTCCCCCCACCCCATGTCTCTCCCTGCTTTTGAACTCCTAAGGTCTTTTCCATCCCCTGCTTCCCTACCCAAAAAGGAGGGAAGCAGGTGGCTGCTTGCAGAGCAAGAAAGGAGCTGACCTGCAGTGGAGTGAGCTTAGCATCACAGGCTCTGCTCTCATGAACTTCTAATTGGAAATAATTAGCTTGTTTTCTTTGGAAGTATTTTCCCATGAAAAAAATAA
>VZTI01002689.1:27758-45990 GCA_013397865.1 Struthidea cinerea
GGGGGGGGCGTGTAGCAGATTGTTTTTTCTATCAAACATTATGCTTTGAAGATGGAAGAAAATCACAAATATCGAGTCTCTTGTCTTCCTCTATTTCCACATAGGGAAAAATTACATGTCTGAAAAAGTGAAGTATTTTCATGGATTGTTTTGAAGAAAGTAATTTTTTTTTGTGGTGGTAGAGCAAAGAAAAAAAAAGGATAGTTTTAATGAATTCTGCTGGCATTCTGAATAGACAAAGCAAAATAACCTCACTGTAGCTATTTCACTGCTGTCTTTTAGCAGGTGAAACTGAGGCATGGACAGCTTCATGGGCTGGCTCAAAGGCAAGCTGTGAATCTGTAGGAAAGACTGAAGCATTACTCCTGGCTTTCAGGCAGTGCCACACTTGAAATGACTTCCCTGCTGGCCATGAATCCCGTGCATCTTAGCAGCTTAACATCTCTGCAAAGCCCAGGAGGGAGAGGGAACCACAGTTTAGCTTGCCCTGAGGATGGGGGAATGGGAGAGGGGCTGGATTAAACTAGGCAGCTGTGCCAAGTTGCCTTACAAACAGTTGCCTCCTTCCAGGATAAACTGCACTGTGCTTTTTTCCCACCACACACAGTAGGTTTACCTCACCTGCTCCAGCTGCGTCCCACCCCAGTGGCAGCTGCACGCTTGCCCTCAGGGCAGTGGACACACTGGTTGAGAGCTGTCCAACAAGGATGTTTCTGCAAATGAGGAGGCCAGGGAGGAATGGGAAGAAGATTTAATTGCTGAAGCTCAGTATGTTTTCCAGAGCTTGCAACACAGACGTTTTCAAATACGGGATGCGTCAAACCTAATTGCTCTCCAGGCTGGCCCGCTCCTTAATTAGAAAGTGTTTTAAAGCCCCATGTCAACTCCCTGCTGATAAAACCGCTTTGCAGTATGAAATGAGATCCAGCTGCCCCAGCACCTTGCAGCACTGCTAGGACTGAGGCAGGAGCACAGGATGCCCAGACCTCTCCCTGCAAAGAAACCCCACAGGGCTGCGGTGTTGTGGCATTCAAGGGTGGCTTCTGCTTCTGGCCAACTCATCTTCCTTCAGCCTGTTTCCAAACAGAACTGTCCCACAGGAATTTCTTCCCTGGGAAAGAAATTCTCCTACTAGAATTCCCAGTTCAGTGAGGACATGAGTGGTTGTCTTGGGTTCAGTCTTGAGGCTGGACAACAGGAGAGCATCAAGGGGCAAGCAGGGGAGCTGCTCCCAGGCTTTCCCTGGCATGGAGATGCCACTGCATCAGCCCTCCTGTCTGAGCTGGTCCAAGCGGTAGCAGATCCATGGGAGAGAGAGGAAGCAAATAGTTTCCAGCACAGCTTCTTCCTTCTGAATGTGCCCCCCTCCTCTGCCTTTCCCCAGTCTGCCATTGTCATTTCCCAGTTGGCCAGCTCCACAAACATCTTAATTTCATGCCTGCTTGTCAGGGCTGCTTTGTGGAACATCTGAATGACATTAGCACAATTTAAGAGTGTGACAGACTGAGGAGCAGCAGCCTCCTGTGATGGCCTATTCCAGATGGTTAAGTGACAAATCTCACTTCTGATATCTTAACTAGAGAGGTGCAGGAGGAAAACATCTCCAGGGAACACCAACACCCCACCCCCAGCTCTGAGCCTTTGCTGGGACCAGGCAGCGGTTAATCCTTACAGAAGGAGACATACTGCAGATGCCATGTTCTTCAGGGACCCTGGAAATATCTTCCCCTCCCTCTGACTTGTTGCTGTCTCATATCAATTACATGCACAGCCATAAACAGCTCATCCATACCCGGTGCTTTTTCCTGCAAGTGTCTTTCACCCAGCGTGATACCCTATCACATTGCTTTCAGGTGGTATTTGCAGTCTCATAGGAATGCTTCAAGCCCCAGGCCATTGCAGGACATTTGGGAGAAGAAACTGCATCCACAGCGTTAGTGAAAGGCAAATGCTGCTGGGGGTGAGTTTAGAGTCAAAACTTGGGGGCGGGGGGGGATGTGTGTAAGGGTAATGTAGTCGAGGCTGGTGAAGCCCCTGGCTCAGGGCCTATAAGCTGCTCGCATCTTGACTGCCTTGCTGGTTGCAGCTTTACTTCCCAGTGTAACCTCTCCTGGATCATATCTAGTTCCTGGACCTCTCATTAGTGTAAGAGTCTCCTACTACTATCACCTCTGGGAGTTATAGAAATGCATTGTATGAGTAGTGCTGACGGGTTCAAACTCTGCTAGCAAGAAAAGCTAGAAGTTTCTGCGTCAGCCCAACGATCGCGTGTGTGAGTGTGTTTATGGGTTGCTATTCTAACTCTTGAAATGCAGCTGACCCCAGCCTGAAGCACAGCAGCTGATTGGAAGGACAGGACAGGACAGGAGGCAGCAGGGCAGGAAGTGAAGCAAAATACTGTAAAACTGGGGAGGGGTACTTAGTGATCACCATCAGCTGGAGTTTTGTGCCTCCTCTGCAGTAAAGAATTGTTACAACGCTTCCTTTTGTCCATGCAATATAATGTAAATTCCCATCCTGGCTTGGAATCTGGATCCTGAGATGACGCTGTCCTTTCTCATGCTGTAGCAACCAAGGTATTCTGGGTCTAAAAGCCGTAAGAAATTCAACACGCAAGGTCAGTATTGGGAGGCTATGTGCTCCTATGCTCCCAGTTCTGTTCCCATTGCTATAGTTAAAGCATCTGTGTGTTTGCTTCGTAAATGCCCTCGCCTCCCCTAATCCCCACTACCCCCAGCCTCTACTCCCAAGCTCAGACACCTCAGGGGCAGAAACTCACAGAGCCTTTGCTGCCAGCTCACCTGGCTTGCTTGTGTCAATAACCTGGGCAGGGAGGTGAGCAGCTTTACTAGCACCCAAACAGGGAAAAATGTCCATCCTTCCCGCCCTGATTCGGTCTCCCAACCCTGAAGAGAAGGCTCCCTGCCTCCTGGAGTGAGAAGCTGAAGTCATTAGCAATTGGTCTGGGTGGTGGAAATGCAAGACAACAGCTGATCAGAAAATAAAACCAGAGACTCTGGGGAGAGGAACTAAATCTGGCTTTTACTGATCTTACATAAAATAGCAGGAATCTGGTAGTTAGACAATTGCTTTTGTAAAATGCTTGGATTTTAATGTAATGGTTGAAGGTTTCCCAGTGATGCCACATGAATAAATTTGGAGTCGATGCAGGTACTGCTTTCGTCTTGATGAGATGTTAGCTTTTGGTGCAGGTGACTCACGATTGCAACTAACGCTCTGTTCTGCGCTTGCACTCAGCTGCTGCGGTCTGGAGGCAGGTCTGACTTGCAGACTCCTAAGAAGTGCTCACAGGAGGCATCCATCAGCATCCTCGTCTCTGCGTGCCATCCTCCTGTTGTGATGGAGCACATCTGTTACTTCAGAAATATCCTTTCAGCCTCTTAGAAATAGAAATATATGGGAATTAGTATATGCTGTTGAAACCTATCTTCTGCCCTCTGCAGATGGGAGGCAGAAATGGGGTTGGATCCAGATAGGATTACTCTGGATGGCTGAAAGATCCCCAGTCTGGTCCCACAAGAATGATAGGCAGAAAAATGGATGCCGGGGGAACAGATGTCTGAAACCTTGCCAGTGGAGAAATGTTTCAAGTTAGACACTCAACAAAGAAAGAAAATGTTCGAGGGCCCAGGAAAGGTGACCAGGCCTGATTTAGTTCACCCGAGTGGCTCTGCGTGGGAGGAATCACCTGCCCCAGCCCTGGCTGTGACATGGTGTTGCTCATCACCTCCAGGCCCTGCTTCCCTCCCCAGGGGTCCTGGAGGAAAGTGACAAGCAGAACAAAATGGAACCTGTGGGACTCGGGAAGACAGCAGCAAAGTCCCCAGCCATGAGTAAACTGTGCATTTCTCAGCGCTTTTAATCTCCTTATTATGGTAATGGGCTGATAACTGATTGTGTAGTTAAAATGGGATTTGGCACCAGGGCTGCCGTTTCTCTGACTTCAGAGAGATTCTGCAGTAAACAACCTGGTAAAGAGCTATAAGAGCTGATGTTCTGCTTCAAACCTGTGCTAATGGGAATATGAAGAAGTGCAAGAGAATAAAGAGAAGCAGAATTTATGTGGATAGAGGCATCAAATGGCCCTGGATAAATAAAGCATTTCTTGGCCTAGAAAGAGGATGGTAAGAGAGGTCACCCTGTGGGTGGAGATGGAAAGGCACGGGAAAAACAGGAGTTGTGCAAATAAAGAACTCTAGGGCCGCTGCCTTCAGTGTACAGCACCTGCCCAATCCTGCTGCCATGGCTGCACATGTAGCCTCAGCAGGCAACTGGCCGAGCTGACACTGGTGGGCCCATCATCCTCTTACCCCTGCAGGAGCACATCACATTCTTCTGATGTGGTTCCCCTCTGTTAGTCCCAGCTGCTCACCCAGTCTTTTTACCACATTTCTTTCTCTTTCTTCTGCTGTTTTATTAATTCATAGATGTTGATTTTGTATTGTCTGCTGTATTGCCTGCTATGAGGTCCAGCATGAGCCAGCATTTTGGCTAAGCACTTGCCTTCCACGGATTTCCATTGAATTTTCTTAACATTCCAGAACTTAACTCTATTGCTTTACCTGATCTGACAGCTTTGCTCCTATCCTATCCTATCCTATCCTATCCTATCCTATCCTATCCTATCCTATCCTATCCTATCCTATCCTATCCTATCCTACTGCGTATCCCACTGTTCAGTGTAAGACTTCCCCAGCAAAGCACAGACTAACGTCTGTGGCCTGTGGTTTGTTCTTGTACCTTCACTCCTGCCAGTGATCTGGCATCAAGCTGTCTTTCTACAGAGGAGGAAAGGGATCTCTGTCATGGTCCTGGCAATTAAGTTGCAGAGGATGAGAAACACCAAAGTGACAGGGCTGTGAACCTGTCTTTGCCTCCATCCCCATACACACATTTCTTCCACACTGCAGAAAAATAACGGGAAGAACCTCTTGCCACTCACCCTTCTGAGATAGGGGACAACTGATAAGGCAAGCTGCAAACCCCTCTGAACTGCTGGGCTCCTGGTGCTTTTCTAGTTCCTGAATTCTGAGGAATTTCAGATTGATGGCCTGATGGCTGCAGGGAAAATCCTTGAGCAGTCCTGCTGGATTTACCCCAATGAACATCCATAGTCATGATCTACCAGTTACTTTGCCCGCTCCATTCTCCCTTTGAAAAACAGAAAGGAAAAAAGCATCATTATGAGGATCTGCTTTTACTTTTTTCTAAACTCACAGTCAAGTACATTTGTGTGGGGACAAAAGATCCATTGAATTTCAAGGTCTCGGGCAGCAGCTATTTCCTCCATTAAGCAAGCGGACATGGGGAAATGAGGGAATGCGTATTGATTGATTTTACCAAGGTCCATTATAGGTTGTGTGGATTGAAATATCAATCTGGCTTTGACATGAGGCAGAGAGGAAGCTGGATTCCTGAGAGGATACTGTAATGAGAAGGCACAGGCTTGGGTTTTTTGGTGGGCTCAGCAAGAGAGGGACAAACAGCGTCCCCAGGTGCCACAACTGAGGCTGTGTTCAGATGCTGCAGGTAGTCATGGGGTGCTCACAAGCAGCTTCCCAGCCCATCCTCTTCCACCTGAGAACTATGGATGATGTAGCCATAGGGTGCGTGAAGCCTTAGACCCCACTGTGAGCACATAGGGATGGGGCTGCCCTCACTCCCCAGGCACCCTCTGCCCATGTGCTAGCACTGAGAATGACACTTAACATGGCTCCTTCACAGGAGAAGCTCGGGGACTGCACTCAGCCTGTCCCTGAATACTGGATGACTCTGGTGCTTGATAAAATAGCAATATTTAGGGAGGAGTCCACTGGAACCCACAGCCTGAAAGGTGCTTCTTGGGGAAAGTACTGGCTCTCTGGTATGATTAGCTGAGCATGCCATGTGGAGGCTCTTATCCAGCTGCACATAGCATCTTCAAGTAACAAGAGGAGGATCTGCAGGCCTGCAGAAACTCCTTGCTGGCCTTGAAACAGGTCTGAGGGGATTATACTGTGATGCCCAACAGAGTTCATGGGCTAATGGATGTCTCACACTCACCTTTATTCTTGGCATGTGTAGAACAAGGAGAATTCACTGTGTAAATAAGAGCAAGTTCAGCTCCTTTAGGCAAAGCAATGCTGCAAATCAATCTGTGCTGATGCACACAGCACGTGCTTAGCTGTGGAACTCCTTGACACAAGAAATTAATGGCGATAATAACTTAACCAAGCTTGATGACAAACGTACGTAGGCAAACCAGCATGTGTAGTAATACAATCTTTTGATCCACGGCATAAGATGGAGTTTCTTTTCTAGCTGTTAGGTCTAGGGGGTTTTCCCAGCTTTTTTTTCAGCCTGCTGAACAAATACATCTTTGCTATATGCATGCTTCTGTTTGCACTAATTTTTCTAGCAGGGGATTAGAGAGGTAACAAATGTTTTTAATCTTCAGGATGCTGCTTGGCTGATGTACCCTGAGTCAGAAATGCAGCTCACAGGAGTCTATGAGATTCTCTTTTCTTCCCAGAGCTGTCAGAAAATCCAACACCATCCTACAGGTCAAGCTCTTTAACCAGCCCGGCCGTTGTTTGGGAGAATTTCTGACCTTCTTCGGTCCTGACAGTCGAAAGCATGCTCTACCCTTCTGCTGGGAGAATCTCCTTGCCCTTTTTTTCTGCACCCCAGTTCCCTCATCCCAAACTTTGAACTTGTCAGACACTGTCCATCAACTTGGAACAAACAGACGCTGTTTGCTGCCCGCTCGGCTGCCTCCTTCATATCCCTGTCACTGTGGTTGCACACCAGATTCAAGGCAGTGTTCCCTGGTGTGAGCTGGGCTCTTGTCTTTTCCTTCCCCTCCACTGCACATCATTTGTGTCCTTGTCACCTCTCTGATGCCACGATGCCTTCTTGCCTTGCCTTCTCCCTGGCCTCTCCTCATTAGATGTCACTTCCAGCCATCACGTTGGTCTCCTTCTCTTTACACAGTCCAAGGAACACCCATTACCATGAGACTTCCCCTCCTTGCAAGTCACAGGCAGTCCCACTCCTTTTGGGCTTAGTGTCTAATTTTAGCATTACTTTTCCTTACAGCTACTCTTCCCATCAGGTCAGAAGTGTCTCTGCCCTGTCAGAGACATTATTCTCTTGGCAGCAAGCAGGTATTTTGCCATCATAAAAGCCAGGCTTCTCAGAAGAAAGCAACCTTTATTAGGCATTAGGGGTGCTGTGATGCAGGGTCATTAGGCTAGGCTGGCATGGAAAAGCTCACACACACAACAGCTGGGGGTCCCTCTCCAGCCCTGCACTGGGCAGCAGAGGGGTCTCCCTTTCCTACCTGGCACTGCTCTATGACAGTTCCTCCCAAGAAATTCCACACATGAACAGACCTGGACTAATGCCATCTAAGTGCTGCCTCTGGGAGCAGCTTCCTCTTTTTCTTCCCAGTTCCCAAGGTGTGGGTGATCCCTGCAGATTCTGCAGGGGTCTGTGCCTGGGGATGATGCTAATCTTGGTCCTTACACTGTTTTTGTGTTTCAGAGAGGCATTTAAGTGCTGGGGAGAGCAGAGTGCAGCAGAGGTCTCCCCTAGCTACTCTGGGAGTAAGATGTGCTTCCCTAAGCAGGCATTCCCAGGTCATTTGACATCTCTTTGAGTATGGCTTTTCACAGAAATTCCTCTGTCGTCTCTGAGCTGACTGACACCCTCTGTGAAGTGAGCTGCCTTTTGGTAGCACTGCACTCCTGGCATGAGAGGGCTGGGTATTGAGGTTCTTCGTGAAGAAAGGCAGCCTATGAATTATTTAAGCACCTCTGTTTCTGATTAGCTTATGACTAATGCTCGTTGCACTAACCCCTGAGACGTAGCACGTTAAAACTAATGCAGAAAGTATAATGGATTTAATTGCTTTCTAGGTAGCAAGGTACACACGGAGCTTTTGTGGACTTTTGTGTGTTTGTTTTGCTTTTAGTTTTAAATAGGCATGCTAAAAGAGAGCTCAGAAAACCTGCTCAGGGATTGGGAGTCCACAGTGGGCCTGAATCATTTTTCAAGGTCAACAGGGAGCAACGGGGAGTGAATACCACAGCAGACAAGGGAATAGGAAAGAAATCTTCTTCTGATTTCACATTAAGGTTTTAAAAGCCTTAAGACCAGGAGCAAGGAGGAGAGATTGCCTTGAGACAGCCCAGGGAATGAAGGGTGCATAAGCAACACCAGCAAATTTTACACCATGTTGAAAAAACACAGAAAATAGTACTGGTGGAGCTCAGAAACCAGAGCCTGATGTTAGAGCAAGTTAATAAGTGCCTGGTGTGTACTGACCTCTTTGTGGTCTGTGTCTGGAACTGGAGGCCATTTCTCCTTTTGGAGTGGATCTATGACAACCCCAAGTACCCACCTCTTACCAGAGAGTGTGAGAGCTCAGCTACTAACCCCTGTCTAGATTGAAGACACTAACCCAGGACCTGGTAATTCAGATATTTAACTAGCAGTTTCATGTGGGATTTGGATTCTCAACTCTACAGTTTTCCAAATGATTCCCGTACCTATTAGCATCTCCCCTTGCCAGGTGGCAGAGCTATCTTTGGGTCACTGGGGACCATGGATATCTTTTTGTCTGCTTCCCTTCTTTCTGTGGGTCAAATGAGTTGAAAACTCTTAGATTGTGCTTCCTTATTCATGTGCACTGACTGCTAGCTGTGTGTCCCTCTGGACATCCGTGTGCTGGCTTATTAATCACCTGAGTTATATTTGCTAACTAAGGGTCTTGATCACAAAACCCAAGCAGCCATAAAAAAAGAGAAAAGTTCATTATTCATTGTATTATTCCACACTATCAGAGCCACCTGCACCATGTTCCCAACGGTGTTAGTTTCCTGCAGACCTTTTCCTCAGCTGAGCTCCCTGTAAGGTAAGACAGCTAGAACAAAAGCCACTTAAAACAAAAGTTTGGGGTCCAGAAGGAACATCAGGATATTCCCTGCTGGGAACCTCAAACTCCTGCAGCCTCCTTCAAAACTTGCATCTGGTTCCCAAACTTTTTTTTTTCTCCCCATATTGGTCTTGTTTGGGTTCCTTCCATCTAAAGGAGCAGTATTTCTTGGGTTTTTCAGGATTGTCTGAGACCCCATTTATCATCAAGAAAAAGGAAGAAAAAGAAATATGTTACAACAAAGCCAAGAAACAAGGTCTCAATAGCACAGTGTGCCATTCATTGGACTAAAAAGCATTTTCAGTGGGTACTTCATCTGTTCTCTTCATCTGGAATAGATAAGATTTCTCTTGTCCTTAAAATTGCTCTTCTCCTGTAAGAGGATCCTGGGGTGAATATTTCACATGGAGGCATTTGCACAGCAGACATGCAGAGGGTGAGCAGGAGGGGGCAGATTTTGCCCCTGGTTACACATCACAAAGATGAGAGCTCTCACGCAACTCCTCTACCTGCTGCCTTCTAAAGCAGGAACTGAAGTGGTGTTTTCCAGAACAGACCCAACTAGTGAGTCCCCATTCAGAGTTGGGAGCTTCCAGCTTGTACTGGAAGCAAAGGTAGTTTCAAAATGTCTTCTAAGAGCTTCTCAGTGGTTCAGTTCATTTGAGGGATCCCACTGTGCAGTGGCTTGTGTGTGCCTGCTTGGTGCCGGCAAGAAAGTCAAGGGAACATCCGACCCACAGCTGGTTTTCCTGCCATGGGTGCAGAGGGTGCGGAGCACAGGCTCTCCCATCCCTGCTAGCCTTGCCTCTGAGGAAGCCAGCTGCATGACAGCTCTGAATTTATGTGGTTGCCAGTCCTACCTCACTCATCAAGGCATCTCCTCACTACGTGGTGAGCTCTTGCTTTCCTGCCAGTTTACAGAGACTGCATATCACAGACTAGGGCAATAGATGTGGAACCTTCTTATGCTTTCTCCCTTCTCTATCTCTGGGGGGCTAACTAGGTCTTTTCAGCCTTCTGAATTCACCAGAGGGTCTTACCATAGCCAGGATTTCACCAGATCTCCTAAAGTAAGTAGGATTTTGCCTGGGCAGTGTCCCTGTGGGAAGCCTGCAGGGCGCATGCAAAGTGCTGAAACAAACAGCAGGGGCTTTCAGCATCGTTGACATGGTGTGGCATGAAGGGAGGTTTAGGTGCAGGATGAACGGTCTTGTAGCTAAATCCTGAAATGCAGACTGCAGTGATGCCTTGGCAATTTTTAGCCCTGATTTTATGATCATACCACAAAGCTTGTGAAACTGCTTTGTGCACCATACTTCCCACTGGGGCTGGTATTCGCTGTTCCTTGCCTGATTTCTGCAAGTGCTGCCTCACAGTCCACCCCAGGGGCAGCTGCACTGCAGCAGAAAGGGACCCTGTTACTTTTGGGCACCCCTTGAGAGGGGAGATGTCATAGCAATGCGTTGATGGTGGCACAAGAGGGGCTGTTTCTGGGGACCAGCTGCTCTCCCTCTCTGCCATATGTTTGTTTCTGTATGCAGCCTGAGTGCAAATACATTTTATTAAATAAAAATGTCTTTAATTCAATGAAACTTCCAAAGCTGGTAGTACTCCAAAAGCAGTCCTCCAGGCACTGCATTCCTTTTCTCTTTGACTTTTACCCTCTTAAGTCCAAACACCTCTCAGTTATTATCTCTTCTGCATTTTCAATTGGTAGGGCTCACAGGTTTAAAACATTTCTGTGCTCAGTTCAAGGAACACCACGGCCTCAGCACTGTTGCCAGCAGGATGCATGCGTGAGGCCAACCTGCTTTAGGAGAAGAGAGTTTAGCTGCATGGATGTCAGCACCACACCATGCTGTTTGCTTTCCTCACCAGAGAACAGGCCTCAGTCTCTGAGACCAGGAGAAAGGGTATTTTGTCCTAGCACTTCTGGTCTCCTGATGTTCCCTGTCACTGCTTCAGAGCATTGAAGCCAGGCTGGTTATGGTGGGAGATACTTCGCCTCCACAGCCCCATCCTAGGAAGAGGATGGATAGAGCAATTATTCAAGAAGATGAAAGCACTCAGAGCGGAGATGTACAGTATCTCCCTCAGTAACACCTTAAAGGCATGGCACCAGTGTGTGGAAGAGATTCCCCTTCTCCCAGTATGGCTACAGGAGCAATTTTCTACTCTGTATTGTTATGGTCACTTGCAGGAAGACCATGAATCTTACTTGGGCATCCCTAGGGTTCCTTTGAGCTTCTTTTCCATAGTGACCTTGCTACAAAACATCCTGCTGAACCTGTCCTCTCCCTCATCCTGTCAGTGTCACCTGCTGTGGGAGGGTACCTGTCCCTTTGCTACACTTTGCTACAGCCCGCTGAGGAATCCCTCTTCCTAGAGATCCTGATCTCCAAAATACATGTGCTGTGCTGAGCTAGCTGAAGCATAGGCAGCTGCACCCACCAGCTGCAAGGGACACATGTGTCCTGGTGGTGGCCATATGGGCTGGGACTTTGAGGGGTAACCAGACTCCAGCAGGGCATTTTCCTCATTCCCATGTCAGTCTACGGCCACCACGCAAAACTCCTGGCTGTGCTTTTCCCACAGACACCCAGCGCTGGAGCATTACAGCGTGGTGTGCTCTGGCACCGTGCATTAGGCAACCATGACATACACTTGACCACTGTTTTCAAACAAAGACAAAGGCAGTCATTAGTGCGCAGACATTATCTCATCCATCCTAGCAGAACCCACTCTGGATTCCTCAGCATTTCTCGTGGCACCCTTTCCGTGATGACAAGAGGATGGCTCATCTGTCTGATTCCTCTTCATTGCTCTTAACTGCTGCTCCCTGCAGCCAGAACCACAGAAAACCCGTTTTCTCCTCACAATACTTTCAGGTTTGGGATTAAAACAGCAAGGAGCCAGGGATATTTCCCTTCTATAGCGTGAAGCTGTTGCCATTGCGAGTCTTCATTTGACTGGTTGAAACTTGAAAGTGGAGCTTGGGGATCTGCAATCAGAGCCAATTGCTTCCATCACTGGATGCTGTCAGCACTCACCTGGACACAGTCCCCAGCCATTCCTACTAGCATCATTTCTTGCAATGAAAGCACTTTGCTTCTGACAGTTGTCCACGCTATGCTTTTTGCAAGACTCTTGCTTAATATGTTGCACAGATCGTACAATGCTGTCACAAATCCCTGGTATCTTTAGTGCTTGTTTCTGGGGATATTCCAATTTCTTGAGCAGGTTTGGAGTCAAATCAGCCTCACTCTATAATCACTGGTCGGGGGTTGTTTTATTTCCCTGAACACAGAGTACCCAGTTCCTTCATGCATCATTTATATTCCCTGCACCCTGGCAAAGCTCTGGCCATTTCTCTATTCCAGCCACGTTTTCAGAAATGTTCATTTTCTTTCAGATTCTCTTTATAAAAACAGAACTGCTCTATCATCTCCAATGACTCTGAGGATAGGTGATTTTATAAATTTTCCACAATCTCAGCAAATGCTTTGTCTGCAGATTTAATAGACACTGTTAAACTATGCAGCAGATTATAAATTTTAGCCACTATTATGGTCAGTAAACTGCCAGAATTTTTTTAGATGCTATGCACTGTTTACTCTCATAGCACAGTGTGAGCAGTTTTCTCCCAAGCCACAGGAAAAGCCTGTTTTGCCCAGAGCTGAACATGTTTAATCCTTTCTCCTTTGCCCTCTGCATGGATGGATTCCTCACATCCCTGTACCTGCCCCATGCAGCTCCCTGTGCCGTACTAGTGGGTTTTGTGGCTCTCCTCATTCACCAGTAGCCCAGAAACAGGACTGAGCTGAACTGCAAAAATGGGTGGTGAGGAACGGGCTGTACATCCTGAGGGCCGGTTTGTATCAACAGCTTTGCAAAAAAATGATTTCGTGCACCAATATGGGTAGAAGAACTGTGCCCTCACCTTTTGTGCTGCTGCCCAGGTCTCCCTCTGTCTTCTCTGTCTTGCAAAGTTACAGCAGAACCTCTGCCAATTCCTGCAGTGGGTTTGCATGGCATGGGCCATGTTGTGATTTAAGCCCAGCCAGAAGCCAAGCCCCACTCAGCCGCTCACTCATTCCACCACCAGCAGGGTCAGGGAGAGAACTGGAAGGGTAAAAGTTGGAGAATTCGTGGATTGAGATAAAGAGAGTTTAATAGGGAAAGCAAAAGACAAAGAGGCAAAGCAAACCAAGAAATTAATTCACCATTTCCCGTGGGCAGGCAGGTGTTCAGCCATTCCCAGGAAAGCAGGGCCCCAGTGACTTGGGAAGACAAATGTGTTCACTGCAAATATCCCCCGCCTTTGTTCCTTTTTCCCCCTACTTTATATACTGAAGAGGATGTCATATGGGCTGGAATATCCCTTTGGTCAGCTGGGGTCACAAGTCCCAGATGGGTTTCCTCCCAATATCCCATGCACACTCAAATTCCTTGCCAGCATGGCAGTATGGAAAGCAGAAAAGGCCTCGGCTCTATGTAAGCCCTGCTCAGCAATAACAAAGATATCTCTGTATTATCAGCCCTGTGTTCAGCACAATTCCAAAACACAGCTCCATACCAGCCACGGGGAAGAAAATGAACTCTAGCTGAAACCAGCATGGGCCAGCACCCTCGTCTTGGCTGGGACCCCAGCTGCCATGGCTCAAATACTGCCAATCTGCAGGCAGGTTGCTAGCAGGCTGCTGACACTTCTACGTTGGAAAAATGACAGCCTGGTGGGTTCTGTGCAGGTTTTTGCCTTAGCTGGACTATGTTTGAAGCAGAGGGTGGCTGCAAGCTGAGCAGGTGAGGCATTACATGTACTTTCTTTGTCCTTCCCCAGGTCAAGGTTTCTTTCTGAAGACTGGGTGCTGGCTGGCTCAGGTAGGTAGGTAGTTCTGTGAGCCTGGACATCTCTAGCCAGGAGACAGCTTCCCACTGCTTTAGATTTTATAGGCTGGCTGATGAGGATCTGAGGATGCTCAGCCAATTAGCACAACTCCAGGAAAGCTTCCAAATCCTCTCAGTGCCTCCTAACTCCCTGCCTTCTGATCCCATTATTTTCACATGACACTTCCTCTGACAGCTGGATTTTTCTCCTGGTCAGCTCTTCTCCTCTTTCTGCTCTCTGCAGCTTGCAGTCAGTTTGGTGGACAGAGGCATTGGGACAGGAGTGGGAGCTGGATGGACAGAGCAGTCTGTGGATGTGAGATGCCTAGTCCTCAGTTTCTTATGCTGATGGTGGGGCCTAGGAGTCAGGTACTGTTCAGTATCAAGAAGCTGGACACAAAATCCCTTCACTCCTGTGTCATAAGATGGAAGCGTCGGGATGGCCAAGGGGTCTCTCAGGCAGAAGCAACTGAAGCAGGAGGAGAAGGGCTTTACTGATATCTCTCAGCCCCTGGTCTTCAGAGGTGATGAGGTTACACTGCCCATCCCAGTCCCAGTGTCCCTCCAGAGAGCTCTCTGCTCTGGGTTGATGTTGTCTCTGCTGATCCATTCAGGCCCCTGGACTCCTGGGAGAGATGAGTTAAAGCAGAGCACACCTGAGCTGTGGGAAGCCTGCAGGCTATGATGCAGCTGACCAGAAAGTCAGCTATTGAGTCTACTGAATGTTTTATAGTGCATTCAAGTACTGAGGCCACTATCAAAGCTGGACATTATCCATTTAGAGCCTTGTCTTCAAAATAAATGATAACCCTTTCAGGATGAGCTGCTGACAGGTGAAGAAGAGAGGTTGTATGTTTGTTATGGGAAGAGAAACTATACCAAGAAGGCTGAGCACTCTCACCTGAAGGGCAGAAGAGAGAGAAAATGAGCTCACAGAGCCCCGGCATCCCTCCAGATCATGGCATCATCCCAAAGCAAATTTCCCAGCAAACAATATTTTTGCTTTCTTTTTTATTTTTTTTTTTTAAATCTACAGAGGTCAGTAAAGCCTGAGTTAGTACAAATGGCTTGGGAAGGAAAGGGGAAATAAAAAGGACTGTGCTGGATTGGGAACATGATGCAAAGGCACTGGCATGCAAGGGAATGAAACATGGGCCTGAGGAAGCTGAGGAAGGAGCTGTGCTGTTGGGGAATTAATTCTGGGATGAAGATGTTGTTGGTAAAAAGGAGATGTAGGTGTTTAAAGATGTGGGGGACAGGTAATGGGGTATAGGAAGGTTTGCAGAGATGTGCAGTGAGCAGTGGGACTCCTGAGCCCTGGGGGGAAGGGAGACAGCAGTGGGAGAGGGCAGTGCCTCCTTCTGCAGGAGGTGTACGGAGCAGGTGACACAGTAAAGCTCGCTGTGTGCCCAGCCTTGCTCAGATGCACAAAGAGACAACTGCTGCATAGAAAAACACACAAGCCACCAATCCAAGCAGGAAAAAAAAATGGGTGAGGGAAGGGAGAGCAGGGAGCCATTGTGAGCACAGGAGATGCCACACTGGACAAGATGAATGTCCCTTTAGGCCCTTATCTCAACCCTGACAGTGGCTGATATCAGATGCTGCTGCGAAAGCTGCAAAAACAATCTTCACAACACATCTGGGCATCTGTGTGATAGCATCCCCACAGGGACTCTTCCTGCCAGACCCCATTTGCTGATCAGCCTACACATGGAAATCAGAAGGCTGAGAGCTCTTGTCAGTTTTTCTCTGGCTGATGTTGCAGCCAGAAGGACTTTCACTAACATAGCCTGCTAGCCCTGCTGGTTTCCTTCCCCACTTGCTTTATTCTGCATGTGCTGTGGGGTCCTCAGCCCTTGTGGCAAGTGCAGACCCATGAGCTGTGTCCCTAATCCCTGTGTTCCTGCAGACAAGCACAGCCCAAGGTGGGGCTGAACTATACCCTTTCTAGCTCCATCTAATTGCCAGGAGTTGAGGGCTCACCCATTCTTCATCCCGCTGTTTTAAACACCTTGTAGCAGCGTGCCACCACTCTTTCCCTCTGTGGGAGGACCATTCCTGGAGGATGAGTGGGAAGAACAAACCAGGCGATCCACATATCACTGCCATGGATGTAATGGAAGGACCAACAATGCTACACGGCCCAAGTGGAGGGTGTATACCAGCATTTCCAGGTGCCTGAGGCATTAAGCCTGCTGCCTTCGTTCTGCACGTGGCAGGACTGATGAATAGGGGAAATAAGTTTGAGGAAGGATCCCAGGAACAGATGACAAGCATTGGGATTTACTGACAATTGCTGATCTGAGATTTATTGGCAATTGCTGAGCAAGCTGATGGAGTGCAGCATTATCCCGAGAGATCTTTGACAGGCCCGAAGATGACAGTCCATAAGATACCAGAGTGTGATCTACAGACCTATTGTACATAGACCTCCTAATGGAAAACCAACACTATCTGCTCATACTCAAAGCACAAGGAGACCAAACAACAAGAGAAGAATGAAAAGGAATAAAAGAACTTCAAAAGTTTTGTTTGGCTGTAAATGAGAGTTGCTCCTGGCTCTCTGCACATGATGCTCTCCTGGAGAATTTCTCAGCAGCCTGGGTGGTCACCTACAAAAACACAGGTGGTGACACTCTGACCTGATAGGTTTTCTGGGCTAAGTCCTCCCCATGGATGTGATTAGATGTGAGCCTGGGACTGCCTTCAGAAAGATCTTCTCTCTCCTCAGCACAGCGTGGGAAGCAGCAGCATAAACCACAGGGGATCTCCTGGCTCTCAGCTGGTTCAGTTCCTCTGACAGACTGCTGATAACATGGGAGGTGTGGAGCTTTGTTTCCGGCTGTCCTGTCCCCTTGCATGCACACACGTACATACATGTGCACAAGTGCCAGTGGTTTCCAGGTTCTTGTGTCTGTGATTTCCCCCAGCTGCAGGATTACACGCCCAGCCAGCATAGGTGGTTTTGTTCTATTCCCCCATGCCGTCCCTCAAAGAACTGATTTTGGGAACACACTGCACCAATTAATTTCTACTCATTGATGTCCCTACTGTAACATCCTTGACCATGGATCACAGTCCCACTGGCCTGTTAAATGTGTTCGGGTTCACAGCACTCCGTCCGCAGGCAGGGGCTGCATCTCAGTGTCCTCGCTCAGCCCGCTCACGGAGGAGCCCCAGGGAGGGGAGCCCTTGGCTGCTCACTGCTGCCAGCTCTCTGGATGCCTGTCCACATCTCCAATCTGCCCTCCATGCCCCACTGCAGCCCCCAGAGGAGCTGGCTCTCGCTCCCTGACAGACTGCATCATAGGGTCACGGCTGCGCTGGCTGGGCATTGTCACTGCATGGCGTGTGAGACCAGCTGAGGAAAGCAGGCCATTCATAGGAGTTTTAGCACATGGGACTTGGCTGGGTACTCCAGCTGCATTAAAATCCATGGCAAGATAAATCAATAGCTCTCCAGGGATGATCTCTCCATTTACTAGCCCCTTCCCTCTTCTTTCTCCTGGCCTTTGGGGTGAACTCTCAGGCTCTCAGGGAGGTAAGTAAGGACACTTGAAAGCTATGATTCACACTTTTAGGCTTATGCTGCCTGATTTTTTAAGGCTCACTATTATTTGCTGCTGGGACACCACACTAGTGCTTCCATAGCTGCTTTAGTGCAGCAGTGTTCACGCAAGAGACAGCACACAAAGCACTGCCTCGGCAGGACCCTGCTCTCCATGGGTTGACACTGCCCTTCCCTGGGAGCAGTGGCAGCTCTGCACACTGCCCTTTTATGTCCGAGGTGACGGCAATAGGTAATATTCCTTGAACTGCTAATGGGTCCTGGTTTGGTTCATGTGAGCTTTGTGGTTTCTGGTACTTGGTTTGGAGTGTGGCTTGTAATGACTAACGAAGAGCAGTGAGCAAAGCCTGCTCAGAGACCACATGAATGCTTGCACTTTCTTTCCCTTTAAATTAACACTTTCACAGTGTCAACATGGAGCTTTCCAGTCCACAGAGATTCGGGGGTTTTGTGTCTACTTTATTCCCACTTTAATGTAACTTTTTATTCAATACTCATTGTTGGTTTGTTGGTTGGCTGGTTGGTTTGGGGTTTGTGGTTTTTTTTTTTGTTTGTTTTTTTAGAGGTAGCAATGGTTATTTCTAAGCTGTTTCCCAAACAAAAAAAAGCCTTTAACCAGGCTGGGAAAACCCACAAATGATGCAAAGGCAGCTATGTGCTGACAGAGATTACAGAAGCACACTGGACTTCAACATCCATCCTTACAAGAGCAATGTCTGCCATTAATACAGAGCACAAATTCATGAAGTATTCCTGACATGGTTAAAAGATATATCATCTATAGATAGAACCCCCAGCATATCCTCCCCTTTATATAGATTATAACTTCCCCTCTC